>JARBWK010003140.1:0-13154 GCA_030556195.1 Anolis apletophallus | reverse complement strand
TCAGCCTCCTCAGATCGCCGACTGCTCCCTGCAGGCCCGGATTGCCTCTAGGGATGGCAAGCACTCCATAGCAGGGCGATCGGCTGAGAACGGCTGGGGCGAGAGGGCGGAGGCCTTCAGCCTCTGATCGCCTAGCTGCTCTGCTCTCCTCTGCTGCGGCGGGGTTGGGTCCGCTCTGCCATCCTCCGCACTGGGTCCATTGGGCCATTCCATCTCGGTTCGCACCTTGTCTTCTTGAATTTAATTTAATCTTAGTGGTTTTTATTATTATTTTATAATTATTTTATAATAATAATATAATAATAATATAATATAATAATGTTATATTATATTATAGTTCCAATATATTATAATTATATATATATACTATAGTATAATAATTATGATACTAATACTAATAATATATGAATATTTCTTGATATATTAATATGTTAATATTAATGATGTGTAATATATAGTAAATAAATAAATAAATAAATTATGTAGATTAGAATGTAGTTCAGCCTTTAGGTGTGGCCTCCATAATATTTTTTGGCTCTCGTGTGGCCCCTTGGAAAAAATAATTGCCCACCCCTGGCTTAGGATGATGTTACCTTTGTCTGATGCAACTGAATGGTTTTGTGTCTACCTTGTCAAATAATGGCACGAGATAATGCCGCCTTTCCTCCCACATACTCTTGGCATTCCAAGTGTTCCTAGAACATCTTGAGATGAAGCCACCTCGAAGTGGCAACCATACCACTCCAGTAGCGTAAGTCTTGGCTCAAAGAAGAAAGGAGGAAGTAGTCAAGGGCTGCTAGGCAACTATCAGATGCTTCATTCCCATTGGTATGAGTTGGCATGCGCATTATAGGTGATCCATCCTTGACAAGCCTGTAGAACAGGGGTTCTCAAACTTTTTCAGTTGTGGAGCTCTTTTTGAAATAAAAGTTTCTTGTGGAGCCATCCAGATTTTGTGATGATAATAATGATGATGATAATAATAATAATAATCATCATCATCCCAGGGACCATCCAGCCCAACCCACTTCTACTTCATGTTTGAAGAGGGAGGAGGAGGAAAGTATGATGCCCCTAAGGCAGGGGTGGGCAATTATTTTTTCCAAGGGGCCACACGAGAGCCAAAAAATATTATGGAGGGCCGCACCTAAAGGCGGAGCTACCTTCTAATCTACATTATTTATTTATTTATTTATTTATTTACTATATATTACACATCATTAATATTAACATATTAATATATCAAGAAATATTCATATATTATTAGTATTAGTATCATAATTATTATACTACAGTATATATATATATAATTATAATATATTGGAATTATAATATAATATAACATTATTATATTATATTATTTATTACATTATTATTATATTATTATTATAAAATTATTATAAAATAATAATAAAAACCACTAAAATTAAATTAAATTAAATTCAAGAAGACAAGGTGCGAACCGAGATGTAGGCTGACATCCTGAAGAGAGGAAGGATCCCAAGATGGAATGGGCCAATGGACCCAGCCCGGAGGATGGCAAAGCAGACCCAGCCACCGCCGCAGAAGAGCAGAGCAGAGTAGCAGGCGATCGGAGGCTGCAGGCCTCTGCCTGCTCTCGCCCCCAGCCGTTCCCCAGCTGATCGCCCTGCTGGACGTGCCTGCCATCCCTGGAGGCCGAGAGGAAGGGGTGCCGCTGCTGCCATCCCATCGTGGGCTCTGTGGGGCCTGTGTCGGCAGACAGGCCGGAGGAGCGGTGGCTTTGGAGTGGCTTCCATTCCTGGAGGTGATCCGGGCCTGCAGGGGGAGCCCTCGGCGATCTGAGGTGGCTAATTGCCCTGGCGACCTGGAAGATGATCAAATCTTCCGGGTCGCCAGGGCGATCAGCCTGCACAAGTCACTGAGTGCTCCCGCTGCAGCTCGGATCGCCTCCAGGAATGGCAGGCACTCCTAAGCCGCCGCTCCTCCCGGCCTGTCTGCCGACACAGGCCCCACAGAGCCCACGATGGGATGGCGGCAGCGGCACCCCTTCCTCTTGGCCCCGCCCCAAAACCCTTCTCTCCGGGCCGGACAGAATCGGCTGTCGGGCTGGATGCGGCCTGCGGGCCGTAGGTTGCCCACCCCTGCCCTAAGGGCTTCGTGGAGTACAGTACGAGAACTGCGGCTGTCAAACATTGAATTTGTGAAGCCCAGACTAGACCAATACTTGGATGCTTCATTCTAGTTCCACCTAACCTTGAGAGTCTTCTAGCTGTTTTGTTCATCCTACACCCAGGAAACAAAACCCCATTGTTGAATTGTGAAGGAGATCTGAGACATCCGTTCCCGCCTATTGATACACGCAATCCATCAATTTATTTGCTCTCTGTCGATTGGCTCGGCACACCTCGAGAATGAATTCCAGAGCAATGGAAGCCTTTTGTTTTTGTTTTCCAAGAGAGATAAATGAAGCCTGTCGGAAGTGTCATGACTTGATTCTGGAAGCCATCCAGACCGTGTTATGGGAAGGTATGATGTGTAATCACTATTGCAACTTCTATATACACTGCTAAACCACAATGTTTAAAGGGGCAGTGTCAAAGGAATACCAAGACATAGCATATATAGGTAAAAACCACTATATTGTATGGCAATATATGCTCAATAGCAGAACAATATTACAAACAGTACAATGTAATGCAAATAATCAATCATGTGATTAATACACAGTATGAGCATGAATCACAAGCCCATGTACATGGTTGGGCAAAGGAGTGTTCCACTTGGCACTGAGTAACCCTTAGTGAAGTCCTGGGTGTAGTGACCCATGGACCTGCGACTGAGTCAATAGGGGAACCTTGGTAGGTGGCAGAGCTGGTGGCTGCTATGGTGGGCAGGCCCCAACGGCTGGAGGTAAGCTGACGATGCCAAGATGGCCGTTTCGCGTAACCGCTTCCTCAGGGCGCTGATCACTTCTGACCGCTCCTCCCCAGTATTGTAGTAGACCAATTTAGACTCAAAGTCGAAACGAGAGATTTAGCGTTTCCGCGTTTCAATACAGATCGCTCTTGTGAGTTATCTCCCGGGCTGCAATCAGGTATGATGTGTGTCAAGATGGCCAGCATGTGCCAGACTGATTGCGACGGCAGGTGCAAAGCTTAGCTCGTGACCCAAGCTGATGTCATTCATGAATTGGATTCCAGGAGGACTCGAGCCTCGTCCAAGATAACATCTCCTCTTTAGCTTCTTGTTACAGTTCTCATTAATGTAAAGCAACATGAGTTCAACCTTTTTTGGGGATCAGGAACCCAATGGGTTGTATCTTTTCCCTAAGCAAGCCCAAATACCTCCATTTTTCTCTGCAGTCCTTTTCAAAATGGTCACAAAAAGTTGTTATTATTAATATTATTATTATTTGGACTTGTGCGCCACCACTACCCGAGGGCTCGGAGTGGCTAACAATCAAGTAAAAAACACCACAGAAATAAAAACAACACATTAAGCTAGACCAAAAGAAATTTTCCAGCTTAGCAATCAATAGCTAGCCGGAAAAGATGGGTCTTGCAGGCCTTGCGGAAAGAGAGTAGGTCCTGCATGGCCCGCACATCACTTGGAAGGGTATTCCAGTCTGACGGCGCTACTACAGGTCGATGTGAGACGAATTGCTTTGAAGGTCGGCACTTCAAGCAGGCCCGGATTACGGTGTTTTGGTGCCCTAGGCCACTTTGGAAGCCCTGCCCCCGGGAGCGGGGCTCCTGCCGCACATGCCCGGAAGCGGCCACAGGGGTGGGGATTCCTCCGCCTCCTCCTCCAAGGAGGAAGGGAAACCCCACCCCGTGGCCTCTGCCACGCATGTGCGGCAGGAGGAGGCAGGCCGTGAGTGCCGCGGCCTCCTCGGCCATGTTCCTGGGTGCCGCAGCGGCCCTGGGGCTTCCCTTCCTTTCTTGGAGGAGGAGAAAGGAAGGTAAACCCTCGGGGCCGCCGCGGCACCCAGGAACATGGCGGAGGAGGCGGAGGCCGCAGCTTTTGCGGCCTCCCTCCTGCTGCTCATGCCTGGAAGCGGTCACGGGGGTGGGGCTTCCCTCCGCCTCTTCCTCCTCCTTGACTCAAGGAAGGAGGGTGCGGCGAGGAGGAGGAAGCGGCCTTGGGGGCTTTCCTCCGCTACCTCCTCCTCGCGCCCTCCTTCCTTGAAGGTGATCCGGTGCTCGACTGGAAGCCAATGAAGCTGCTGGAGGATGGGTGTTATGTGACATCTCACTGGAGTCCCAGTGAGAAGTTGGGCAGCGGCATTCTGGATGAGCTTAAGTTTCCGGATCACTGACAAGGGCAGGCCAATGTAAAGGGAGTTACAGTAGTCCAGTCTCGAGATGACCGTGGCTTGGAGCACCATGGCCAGGTCACCTCTGGATAGGTAGGGGGCCAGACACCTAGCTTGCCGCAGGTGGAAAAAGGTGGATTTGCTGACGCTGGAGGCCTGGGCTTCCATCGACAGCAACGGGTCTAAGACGACCCCAAGGCTCTTAACTGAGGGCGTCGGGCATAATGCCATGCCATCCAAGCTGGGCAATCGGGCCTCCCCACCAACCGGGCGGCCCAGCCACAGTATCTCCGTCTTTGCTGGATTCACCGTCAATCTACTGGGATGCAGCCAACCAGTGACGGCTTCAAGGCACTGTTGGAAACAAGAGGGTACGGAGCCCGGCCGGCCTTCCATTTTCAGAACGAACTGGGTGTCGTCAGCGTATTGATAACATTCCAGCCCTAAGCTTCGGACCAGACCAGCAAGTGGCCGCATATAGATGTTAAATAATAATATTATTTAATAACATTATTAAGTTGATGTCACATCATTTCCTGTGGTCATGTTGAGACCTACAGTGGAATATGGAGATACCGTGTTTCCCCGAAAGTAAGACAGCGTCTTACTTTCTTTTGACCCCAAAATCCCCACTACGGCTTACTTTCAGGGTACGGCTTACATTACCGTACCCCGAAAGTAAGCCTTTCCCCTTGGCCTCCGCGTCACTCGGTCCCGCCTCCTCCTCCGCCTCCTTCGCCCGCCGCTTGCCTCCTCCTCCGCCTCCGGTGCCGCCCGCCGCCGCTTGCCTCCTCCTCTGCCTCCTCCGCCCGCCGCCGCCTCCCTCCACCTCCGGTGCCACCCGCCGCCGCTTGCCTCCTCCTCCACAGCGGCCCCACGCCTGCGCCCGGCGGCTCGCGCGGCGCGCTCAGGCCTTCTGCCCATGCGTGAATGTCTGCGCATGGGCAGAAGGTACCGAGCGCTGGCGTCTGACGCAGGCGCGCTGGCGCAGGCAGCTGGCGCAGGCGCGCCGGGTGCGCTCCAGGCCTTCTGCCCATGCGCGACTGCCTGTGCATGGGCAGAAGGTACCGAGCGCTCCCGGCACGCCCGCGTCAACGCGCCTGCGTCAGACGCGCTCAGTACCTTCTGCCCATGCGCAGACATTCGGCGCATGGGCAGAAAGTCCGAGTGTGCCTGGCGCAGCCGCGCCTGGCGCAGGCGTGGGGCCGCTGTCAGCGGCAGCGGCGGCAAGCGGCGGGTGGCACCGGAGGCGGAGGTAGGTGGCACCGGAGGCGGAGGTAGGCGGCACCGGAGGCGGAGGTAGGTGGCGGCGGCGGAGGAGGCGGAGGAGGAGGAGGCGGAGGAGGAGGAGGCGGAGGAGGCAGGACCGAAGAGGAGGCAGCTGGGGGTACGTCTTATTTTCGGGGTATGGCTTACATTAGCCGACCCCCCTGACACCCCCGATACGTCTTACAATCGGGGGTGTCATACTTTCGGGGAAACACGGTAGTTGTAGATTGTATTGAGTTCTGAGGAGTGCTTACGGGTGGTAGAACGGGGCATTTATGGCATGTTTTTATTTTTTTGGTGGGCTGTTTGGTTTGGGGCAGAATTTCCCTGAAATCACATCAATTTTAATGGAAACTTAGCATAGCTCTGTGTGTGTGTGTGTGTGTGTGTGTGTGTGAGAGAGAGAGAGAGAGAGAGAGAGAGAGAGAGAGAGAGAGAGAGAGAGAGAGAGAGAGAGGCCACAAAAGAGATGTCCTAAATCAGGGGTCGGGAACCTTTTTGACTCAGAGAGCCATAAAAGCAAAATATTTGTAAATTTATTTCCCCGGCAGAATGAGGGGACACTTCAGACCTGGCTCTGCAAAAGGCATGCTCAGGACTCTGGGAAGGAAGAGAAGGTGGAAGGAAGGGGGAAAGAAAGAAAGACAGAGGGAAGAAAGGATGGAAGAAAGAAAAGAAGAATGAACTATGGAAAAGGAAGAAAAGAAAAACAGAAGAGAGACAAGGAGGGGAAAAGAAAGAAGGAAATGGGAAGGGAGGAAAGGAAAGGGTGGGGAAAAGAAAGGAAAGGGAGTGAGGAAAAAGTTAAATAATGAAGGGAAAAGAAGAAAAGAAAGAAGGGGAAAGAGAGAGGGAAGTGAAAAAAAAGGAAGGAGAAGGAAAGGAAGACTTGAGAAAAAAGAATAGAAGAGGAAGGAAGGAAGGAAGGAAGAGGGAGGGAGAATGGAGGAAAGAAGGAAGAGAAGGAGAAGGAAAGGGGGAAGGGTGAGAAATAAAAGTAGAGGAAGGAAGGAAGGAAGAGGGAGAATGGAGGAAAGAAGGAAGGGGAGGGGAGGGAGGGTAAAGGAAGGAGAAAAGGAGAAGGAAAGGGTGAAGGGGAGGAAGGAAGAGGGAGAATGGAAAAAAGAAGGAAGGGAAGAGAGGGAGGGAAAAGGAAGGAGGGAAGGAAAGAATGGAAGAGGAAGGAAGGAACGATGACGGAGGGAGGAAAGAAGGTAGGGAGAGAGGGAGGAAAAAGAATGAAAGAAAAAGAGAGTGAAAAAGAAAGGAAGAGAAAGGACGGAAGGGGGAGGAGGGAGCGGGGCCAAGGTGGACTTTGGTGTCAGCGTCAGTGAGGCAGTTCCTCCGGAAGGCGTTGAAGAGGCCACGGCTCTTGAGCTGCCCGACAATGAGGGTGATGAGCTGGGCGTCCCCCAGGGGCAGCGAGGCCGGGCCTGCAGCTCCAGGTCCAGGCCCACTTCCGCTACCTCCCCCGAGGCCTGTGGCCAGGCCCGGATTACCCATAAGGCCAACCTAGGCCATGGCCCAGGGACGCAAGCCAAACGGGGGGCGCAGATCACGGACCAAAAAAAATATGTTGAAACAAATAAAAATGCAACGCGCTTTTCCCACCACGGGGATGGCGGAGGGCGCCGAGGAGGGTCTGTCCTTCCAGCTGGGCAAGCCGCACTTCATGCAGGTAAGTGCCGGGGCGCCGCACAACGGGAACCGGGAAGGCTCCGCTGGGAATGGAGTCACTCCCTCAGGGAGCCCGTGTCGCTTGCTTCAGGTGGCCCCGCCCCCATCGGCGCCATCCCTTCCCCTCATTGGCCCTGCCGGGTGTCACTCTCCCTGCACTTCTGTGATTGGCTCCTGCTTCACTTGACTCCTTTTCGGGGGTGGTGCTTCTGTCTTAGCGTCCTGAGTTCGAGTCCTGCTTCGGGCAGAAAGCGTGAGTGTGGAACTCCCTGCCACTGCATTGGGATGGCATTTTTAAAAATGGGCCCGAGCATGGCGCTGCTGCAGGTGGGTCTGGCCCAGGCGTCCTGCGAGCCCATCGGATACACCTGCACTGATTGGCGCTGGTTGTTGTTGATTTATTTGGATATTACTGATCAACTGAGACGTATTGGGCTACCTGAGTGAATTCGAGGTAAGTTGTATGATATGATTTATTTTTAGTGTGGGTCTGAGTGGTGTGTGTGTGTGGTGGGGGGGGAGGTGGTGGTGGTAGAGGTTGGCTTAAAGGGGGCGTAATTCCAAAATGTGGCCTAGGGCGCAAAAAGGTGTTAATCCGGGCCTGCCTGTGGGGGAGGATGAAGTGGAAGATGAGGACAAGCTGCCGCTGCCGGGCTCTGCCATCCCCGGCGAAGAGAGCACAGGGCCCCAAGAGCAGCGGGGGATGAGGAAGAGGCAGCGATGGCGGCGCGGAAGCGGCAGTTGTGGCGCATTTGCGTCACTCCTCCCCACTGCATTCTGGGAAACCGAGGCCCAGGCTGCTCTGGAGAGCCTAAACACTACAAACAATCTAGTTACTATCAGTCTACACACAATATATGCCACACTCAGGGATGGTAAACTATAACAAATTGTATTGAGGCTTCCAAATAAGCACTATAATATCATGTAATTATCACAACAATTATATATCTTCAAAAATACAACATAAACCGAGTGAACATGTTTGTTTCACTCACGATGCTGGCAGTAGCCCATCAATGGGTAAAGTTCAGCTCTTTCCGTAGATTTTCTGTATTTGTATCCAGGACCCGATGGTCACCACTATTTTCTTCTAGACCCAATGGTCAACATAAATTTAGTTATAATCCGCGGCCCGTTGGCCAAAACAAATCAATTAGAATCAAAGGTATTAGTTGGGTTTCCGTCAGTCGTCGCGAACTCCAAGGCGCAATATCCCACCGTTTAGTAGTTATCGCTGGGCAGTCCACCTATGGGTAAATCCATGTCGGTTACCGACCCGTTTCGATCAAATCTTCGTCAGGTGGCCCCAAAATACACAGAGATGCACAATAACAGTATATCAATATAAATCATATAAATGCTCAATAGCATAGCTGATATCTCAGCTTACAAGTAACTCGCCCACATGGCGTAGACCACAATCTGACCATCTCTGTGTATTTTGGGGCCACCCTGACGAAGATTTGATCGAAACGGGTCGGTAACCGGACATGGATTTACCCATAGGTGGACTGCCCAGCGATAACTACTAAACAGTGGGATATTGCGCATTGAGTTCGACGACTGACGGAAACCCAACTAATACCTTTGATTCTAATTGATTTGTTTTGGCCAAGGGGCGCGGATTATAACTAAATTTATGTTGACCATTGGGTCTAGAAGAAAATAGTGGTGACCATCGGGTCCTGGATACAAATACAGAAAATCTACAGAAAGAGCTGAACTTTACCCATTGAAGGGCTACTGCCAGCATCGTGAGTGAAACAAACATGTTCACTCGGTTTATGTTGTATTTTTGAAGATATATAATTGTTGTGATAATTACATGATATTATAGTGCTTATTTGGAAGCCTCAATACAATTTGTTATAGTTTACCATCCCTGAGTGTGGCATATATTGTGCTCTGGAGAGCCAGATGCAATCATGAAAAGAGCCACATCTGGCTCCCCGAGCCATAGGTTCCCTACCCCTGCCCTAAATCAATAGACATGACCTTGCAAAACTAAAGTCTTCTCATTCCAATTTGGAAACGTCTTTCCTTTACATAGGGAATGTATGTCTCCTATGTTGTCATGGGTTAGAATCCAACTCAACATCTACTCATACATCCATCTTTATTAATGGCATCAATCATTGTTTTGTTTAGATGCCGATCGGAGTCCCAGTGTCTGGATCCACTCTCGGTTTGGATCATATTGTTTTCTATAGAAGAGCTATTGGGTGTGTCTACATTGCACCTGACAATTAACAGCACGTAATTGATTATTAATGATAACTTAAGACAGACCGCATGCTTCTAATCAGTGAGTCATTAGGTCTACAAAGCATGGCAGACATGTAGACACATGGTCAATCGGGAACACACAGGCATTCATCTCGCCTGGCTCACCTCATTGTTGGAAGCCACTGCATAAAATCTCAGCTCCCAATCAGAGCTCAGGACTTTGGCGTGTTGGCCTCGTCTTCTCAACTCCAGCTGACTGGGTAAGTTTGGACCACCTTCTTTCACTCCTCCTTCCGTCTTGGGAAAATGCTGATGCGGAGACGTCCGGCAATGAGATTCCTCCTCGTGTTGCTGACATAATGTCCATTTGGTTTTATAAGTAGTGGAATTAATGGGTGGGATTCTTTTCAGTCTCCAACTTTCTTCATCACGCGTCTTCTTTGGAGTTGGCTTAAGTAGGGACTTGTCTTTGTGACCATCCTAAGCTCCAGCCGAATTATAGGCCCGCCCAAAGGATTTATGGTTATGACTAGCAAACCATTCCAATCTACTCCGAGGAGTAGTGGTATGATGTGAGAGGCAAATTCACATCGAAATAGCTCCCCACTAGATGTATTTTGTTGAATCTCTTATTGGTAGAACCTACCGTGTTTCCCCGAAAGTATGACACCCCCGATTGTAAGACGTATCGGAGGTGTCAGAGGGGTCGGCTTATATAAGCCGTACCCCGAAAGTAAGACGTACTGCGGGCGGCATGGCGTGGCTTCCTGGCTGGGCGACGAGAGGCTCCCAGAGGGGCTCAAAAGGGGCCCGGAATCCTCCTCCTCTTCCTCCTCTTCCTCCCAGCGGCGCCTTTCCCTCTCGCCGGTTCCGCCCCCCTCCCTTCAGTGAAGGGAGGGAGGGGCGGAGCCCTGCGGGCGGGACTCGCCCAGCTCTTTCCTCTCACCGGGCGCTCCGCCCCTCCCCCTTCACTGAAGGAGAGGGGGGCGAGGCACTAGCGAGAGGAAAGCCCCGCTGGGAGGAAGAAGGAGGATGGAAGGCGCCGTTGGAAGGAAGAGGAGGAAGAGGAGGAGGATTCCGGGCCCCTTGTGAGCCCCTCTGGGAGCCTCTCGTCGCCCAGCCAGGACGCCACGCCATGCCGCCCGCAGTCGACTTACTTTCATCTTACTTTGAGTACCGTCGCCAATATATAAACGTGCCCGAGTAAGCCGTAGTGGGGATTTTGGGGGTCAAAAGAAAGTAAAACGCTGTCTTACTTTCGGGGAAACACGGTATGTACCGTAGAGCAGTGTTTCTCAACCAGTGTGCCGGGGCACACTAGTGTGCCATGAGCGATCCTCAGGTGTGCCGTGGGAAATTGGAACCTCCATGGGGGAGGGGGGAGAGAGAGTCTAGTGTGTTGAAGTATACAAACCCTAAGAAACCTACCACGATAAAGGCACAAAATTACAACCACCCCCTCCCCACCCGTTGCCAACTTGGTCTCTCCCTCTCCATGCATTGGGAAGGCCCGCCTCCCTTTCCCCAAGTACAGACCTCCTCTTGCCTCCTGGGGGTTCTGTGTGGGACGTTGGGCCCAGTTCTATCATTGGTGGGGTTCAAAATGCTCTTTGATTGTAAAGGAACTATAAATCCCAGCAACTACAACTCCCAAATGTCAAGGTCTATTTCCCCTGAACTCCATCTGTGTTCATATTTGGGCATATTGAGTATTCATGCCAAGTTTGGTCCTGATCCAACATTGTTTGAGTCCACACTGCTCTCTGGATATAGGTGAACTACAATTCCAAAACCCAAGGTCAATGTCCACCAAACTCTTATAGCATTTTCTCTTGGTTATGGGAGTTCTGTGTGGGAAGTTTGTGTCTTTCTGCCATTCCTGCCAGGATATCTAAGTTGAGTTCATCGAAACAGGCTCAGGTTTCACGCTGAGTGTATAAATACATTTAAAAACACATTAACTATATGTATGACTGTGTTAGAGTGTCATTTTGTGTCATTTCTGTTGGTGGTGTGCCACAGGATTTTGTAAATGTAAAAAAATGTGCCGCGGCTCAAAAAAGGTTGAAAAACACTGCAGTAGAGTTTCGCTTATCTGACCGTTGCTTATCCGTCATTCCGTCTTATCTGATGCCCCTTTTCCACCAGCATTTCCCCTCCAATTCAAGGAGCGTTCTCCAACTCTCTCTCCATTCCCAGTAAGTGAAAAAGGCAAGACAATAATGAGGAGGATAAAAGAGGAAAGGGGGAGAAAAGGCAGGACTGGAAGTGGAAGCGTCCTCCCTCCTTCCCTCTGGGATTTCCGCGTTTCTCGTTTGCATCCGGGTACTTCCTACTGGGATGCTCGGGCCCTGAGGCATTGCCCTGAGGCACACCTGGTTGTGTGTGTGTGTGTGTGTATGTATGTATATGTATATATGTGTGTGTGTGTGTGTATGCATATATATATATATATATATATATATATATATATATATAAACACACAGAAGTTCTCTACCAGCCTGCACCACAGGAAGAACACCACCATCCCCAATTCAGCATAGGCAAATCTGTGCTTAAGTGTGTTCAGCAGTACTCCTACCTGGGAAGCATCATCTCTTCAGACGCCAAGATTGACAAAGAGATCGATCACAGATGAGCAAAGGCATAGAGTGCATTTGGAAGGCTTCACAAAACAGCTGCCTCCCAAAGATACTACTCTATGGTGAACTCATCACGGGTCAGCACAAGAGAGGCGCCCCCAAAAAGAGATATAAGAACTCCCTCCCACACTTTTTACAAGTGTGTTGATGACTAAAAAGCCAATCTGAGATAGGCAAGTTCAGTTGCAGAAAGCACAGCAGAAAGTCTCCTTGGGTGATGTTGTTTCCAAGTTGCAGTTCTTTCTGCGTTGTTGTTTCTCTCGAGACCCATTCGGCGTGACTTCTTGAAAGAGGCCGCAGCATTGTGGAAAGTGTGTCTCCATGCCTCCCGATGTGAGGCCAGGGTGGACCATTGTTGGTGATCAATCAGGCTCAGCCTGAGGTGTTGTTTCAGGGAGTCACTTATATCTTTTTTGGGGCGCCTCTTGCGCTGACCTGTGGCGGAGTTCACCATAGAGTAGTATCTTTGGGAGGCGGTGGTCCTCCATCCTAGAGGCGTGCCCTGCCCAGCGCAGCTGTGTTTCTCAATAGCATGGCCTCAACGCTGGTGATCCCTGCTTGCTCAAGGACAGCAACATTTCGTCACATAATTCGGTCAAGTCTATATTTAGGATTGTGCAAAGACAGATCTGATGAAAGCATTCGAAGAGTCGTAGATGTTGGCGATAGGTGACCCATGTTTCAGACCCATAGAGGAGAATAGACAGTATGATAGCTCTGTACACACTGATTTTGGTGCTTTGCCTCAGGTGCTTCAATAATACAATAAAAATTATGGAACTAGATTGACAGACAAGTCTTTGGATCTTCATGGTTTGATCTTTCTCCAATCTATTTGATTAGGATGGGTAGATTACAGAATTTACCTTAAAAGTGTTAAGCAAATAAACAGGTGTTACACTATATACCATTTTAATTGTCTTAATCTTTTAACCCACTGTTTTCAACCTTTTTTGAGCCGTGGCACATTTTTTTACATTTTACCAAATCCTGGGTCACACCACCAACAAAGGACACAAAATGACACTCTAACACAGTC
>JARBWK010003139.1:0-13157 GCA_030556195.1 Anolis apletophallus | reverse complement strand
AGGCACAGATGGTCCTGGTCTTTGAGCGATTGTTCTCCGCATTCACTATGTGACCCCAAGCAGACCAAGCAAGCTGATGCCCTGTCCCGGAAGCCGGAGTATGTCCCGGGCGGGAGGTCCTCTGAGCAGCCTCTGCTCAAAGCGAGGAGAACTTTATGCCGCCGCCCGAGCAGCATACAAGCGGCTCGGCCCATGGCTCCCGTGATAGCGCCGTTGAGTGTGCGGGTCCAGGCCCGCCAACGGACGACCCTGGGTGCGCGAGCAGCTGTCCAAGGGGTGCAGGCTCCGTTTCAGGTGCGGAACGGGTGCTCTATCATCGGGACTCTGTTTATGTTTCCGGGCCCTGAGCGGGAGACATTCTCAAGCTTTGCCACGACCTAAGGCGGCGGGCCATTTGGAGCTCTTCAAGACGCTGCAGCTGGTTCTACGGGATTTTTGGTGGCTTAAAGTGCGGAGGGATGTGGAGGACTATGTGGGATCCTGCCCTGTGTGCCACCGGGCTAAGAACCAGGGGGCAAGCCGGCTGGCTTGCTCTCCAGCCCTTCCCGACCCTCCGCCTCCCTGGAAGATGATTTCAAGCTGATTTCATCACCGACCTCCCCAAGTCCAGAGGCTTCTACCACGATACTGGTCGTGGTGGACTGTTTCACCAAGATGGGACACTTCATCCCTGTGTGGGGGTGCCTACTGCCAAAGAGACTGCTGATATGTTTGTGCAACATGTGTTTCGGCTGCATGGACTTCCCCAGAGCCTGGTGACGGACCGGGGCACCCAATTCACTTCCCAGTTCTGGAAGGCTCCAGAAGCTGCTGGGGATTGATGTGCGGATGTCCACGGCTCACCACCCGTGAACCGATGGGCAAACCGAAAGTGGTTAATGCCACTTTGGAGCAGTATCTGCGCTGCTATGTCAACTATCAGCAACCAACTGGGCGTCCTTGTTGTCTTTGGCAGAGTTTGCTTACAACAATGCGACGCAGGAATCCATCAAAGAGACTCCTTTCTTTGCCAACTATGGACACCACCTCGGTTCTACCCCTCCGGTGGACCCGCCTGGGGACGTTTCGGAGGCTGGGATTGGCTCCAGGAGCTCACTGCGCTCAAGACTTGCTACGTACTCAATTGGATCAGGCAAAGGCCGACTACAAGCGGATGGCTGATCGGGCGGCGCCAGGAGGGTCCTGCGATTCTGGTGGGGGATAAAGTTTGGCTGTCCACCAAGAATCTGCCCACGCAACGCCCAGCCGCAAAGTTGGATGCCCGGTTTTGGGGCCATACAAAGTTTAGCGGGTGGGGCCTGTTTCTTCAAGCTCCAGCTCCCTGCGGACATGAAACTCACCCGGTGTTTCATCGCTCCCGCTCCGCCCGCGAAGGGGGTGCGGCCTGATGTGACAGAGCCGCCTCCCCTGTGATGCGGGAGGGCGGGAGGAGGTCGAGCAGGACATTTTGATGCTCGCATCCGGTACCGGAAGTTGGAGTATTTTATTGACTGAAAGGTTTTGGCCCGAAGAGCGTGCTTGGGTCAAGGCTCGAGATGTCCACGCGCCGGAGTTGGTGGCCCGTTTCCACCGCAAGTATCCTGACAAGCCCAAGCCCCCGCGGCCCAGGGGGCCCTGAGGGGGGATAGTGTAGCACCCATGGGTCCGTTCGTGCCACTGGGAGGGGAGTGAGGCGCCGGGGTCCCGATGCCATTGGGACCCGCACATGCGGAAGGGGACTCGGAGGACGAGTTGGAAGGCCCAGAGCAAGATTGGTCAGCAGTGCCTTTGCCCAGTTCACCTGTAGAGTTTAGCATGGGATCTCGAGTGGGAGCATTCTCCCGGGAAGGAGCGGACCAGGTGGAGATGGGAGGCAGCGAAGCAGATAGCGAAGATAGTTATGAATTCCCAAACGGCCGAGGTTCCCAGGAGCTGGCCGAGCAGCAGATGGAGGCCAGCGGCTGGGAAAGTTCGGGAGGCTGCTTCTCAAGGAGATAGCGATACTGGACTGGAAGAGCGGGCCGTTCCCATAACAGACGAGGGACATAGAGCAGGGCAGGAGGAGCTGGCATCTGTCCCTAGACCGTCGCCGTTCGGAAAGTAGAGACTGAGACGCCGGCCCTAGATCGTCGAGGCCCGGCCGAAGGATTAAGAACGGCCCGTGGGAACTGATCCTCAGTTCTCCGGCCACGTCTGATCTGAAGGGCGTGTTTGAGTCGCATTGCAGCGGAAACCCTGCTTTGTTCCGGAGTCAATCCGGAAACTTGCCAAGCTTTTTGCCTCGTTTGCTTTTGGAACTATCTTTTGGAACTTTGCTTTCTTAATTGGACTTCAGCTTTGCTGATTGATTTATTCTTTGATCTCTTCAAGAGAATTGCCTTTGGACTTTTTTATATTCAATAAAAACTAGTTAGCCTTTGCTACGTCTCCGTGTGTGTGTTAAAGGGGCAGTACTAAGTCGGTGATTGTGACAGGATCAGATGAAAGGCACCTGAGGGCACTAAAGGGACTTACAGATTGATTGTTGTCTCCGTTTTCAAAAGGTAAATAAAGAAGACCTGAACAACTCCATACCAGTGTGCTTGATGATAGAAATCATTTCCGAAAATACTTAAACATACTTTTTGTGTGTGTCAGGAGCAACTTGAGAAACTCACACTGCTTCTGGTGTGACAGAATTGGCTATTTGCAAGGGCATTGCCCAAGGGATACCTGGAAGTTTTTCCATCCTGTATGAGGCTTCTTTCATGTCCCCACATGAGAAGCTGGAGCTGACAGACAGGAGCTCACCCCTTTCGGCCTATTGCACTACTGGGCGGTCGGGGGGGGGGGGCTTAAACAGACTACGAGCACTTTAAAAAATGCTGGGTTTGCTAAGAACAAATTAAGAAAAAACAAATTTCTGAAAAACAAATCATGCTTATTGAATTTTATTATTTTTTGACACTTACAAACTAGGGAGATTAGCTCCATGATGAGAAGATGGCTGCAGATGGCATGGAAACTCTTTGGTGCAGTGGTCCTCACCCTGTGGGTCCCCAGATGTTTAGGCCTTCAACTCCCAGAAATCCTAACAGCTGGTAAACAGACAAAAACACCTGGGGACCCACAGGTTGAGAACCACTGCTTTGGTTGGACATTGCCAAACTGAAAAAAAGTTGGGTTTGAGGTGTCATTATTAGATATAAGTATGATGATGGAGCTTCATCATCATAGTTATGTCTGATAATGAAGGTTCTCAGCTATAGTGTTTAGCAGAAACAATCAATTGCACAAGTGTAGGATGAGTGACATCTGGCTTGATTGAAGCTCATATCAAAAGAAACTGGAACACAAGCTGGATATGTATCAGCTGTCAGTGTGGTAGCAAAAAAAACCCTCCCTGTTCAAGTCAGGGATGTATGCATACTAGTACAGTATCTGGTTGAAGTGAAGTAATACCATGACTCTTCTGCCATCAGATCTTATTTTGAATATTGTTCCTGGCACCACATTTGAGGAACAACAACAACAACTTTATTTTTATATCCTGCCTCCATCTCCATGAAAAGGACTCGGGGCGGCTTACATGGGTCCAAGCCTAAACAACAAAGTTAAAACATAGCATATTTAAACAACATCAGTATAAAGAACATAAAACAACATTATAACAATATATAAAAAAAGCATCAGAAACAACAACCAATAGTATAATTCAGCCTTCTTTGCACAAAGCCATTGCATTTCATACAAAACCCATTGTGGGTTTTTTCCTCACAAAATTTGCTAAAACAAAATCTGTTGCACCCTAGACCTGAAGGATCCCTCAGTAAACCACTTTAGACCAGCCGCGATTATATGCTTTATTTAGAATAAAGGGAAAGAATAAAAGAGAATTAAATATATAGTCCATTGATGCCCCAAGCATCAGTGTATTGCAATGCAATAGTCCAAAGAGTAAAAAGTTCCATAAATGCAGAAATAGTCTTGATGCCCCAATGGGCTAAAATCCTGGATAAGTTCTTGGCAACAAAGACTTGGCAAATACTTGAGTACGGTGACTTGAAGGCCCAATGGCCCAGGCTTGAGTTCTGTGGTGCTTGGCAAGGAAAGCTTAACGTTGACGCGAGATGCAGAGCATCTCTGGGACCTGACTTAAATAGCCCCCAAGGCTTTGATCTTGAAGGTGCAGACTGCGACGCAGCCCGTTCCCATGGACAGTTTGCCGGCTTGAGTTTCTCATGCCTCCCGAGGAAGGATGGTATGTCCGCTCATTAGTAGTTGCACGTGGAGACAGGGAGGCACCAGGACTTTGCCTTCCCAGCGCTTCTTATCAGCCTGGAAAGGAGAAAGGCTGTGTCTGCCCTTGACCGCTTGCTGACACAGAGAATTCTGCAGAGGCCTGCTTTCAGGCCTAGCGGAGAGCTTGGAATTGGAATTAACATGGCGTTTGTCTGGCTTAGCTATGGAACCAGGCTGGGACATGAGAAAATCTCACAAATTCATCTATGGAAACTTAAATTTAAATGCTTTTCTTTCTGAATGAAAAAAACTAAATACATGAAAATTTGAATTCCTAGATGAGATAATCATTTCAAATATAAAGGACTACCCGTATTCTGCCACGTGTTGCTGTGGCCCAGTCTGGTGATTTGTAAACTAAAGTAATGAGAAAGTGTTGGCTTTTATATATGTTTCTTTGTCAGCATTGGTGTAGAGATTGTCTGGTCTGCCTACTCTGGAACATGCAACGTAGAATTGTCCTTCTTTAGGGGGCCCTTTTAAATCTATGATGCCATATCTGTCATATACATATACTGTACTATATGTGTGTGTGTGTGAATCATATCTATCTATCTACAGCAGTCTTTCTCAACCAGTGTGCCGTGGCACACTAGTGTGCCGTGACGGACCTCCTGCTGTGCCGCGAGAAAAGCTCTCTGCCCCCCTTCCTCCCCCCTTCCTCCCGAACTCCTGCTGCTTGGGGGAGGAGGAAGGGCCGGGCAGTGGCGAAGAAAAAGAAGAAGAGACCGGGGTGCCACCTCCTTCGGCCGTTTCCCCAGCCAGCCTCCAATCCGCCATGACTCCCACCATGACTCTCGCCCCTCGCTCGCTGAAGCCGCGTGGAGGAGGAGCCCTGCCCACTGAAGCCCGTTCACTGCTCATGCTCCTCCTCTGTGTAGGAGAGCTGAAGCTGGGGGGGGGGCGGGGCATGGCGCTGACCTGGTTCTTCCCCCTCCCGGCTTCAGCATCTCCCAGCAGCTGCTCCAGCCTTGAGGGGACAGTGCCAAGCCAGTATTGTGCTGGCTCTGCCACCGCTGGCTTGGCACTGCCCCTCAAGGCTGGAGCAGCTGCTGGGAGAGGTGAAGCTGGGGGGTAGGGAGGGGCATGGTGCAGCCTGGCTCCTCCCCCTCCCCCGGCTTCGGCACTCCCAGCAGCTGCTCCCAGCAGGCCACCAACCCCCAACCGTTCTTTACTGTGTTAGAGTGTCATTTTGGTTGGTGGTGTGCCCCCGGATTTTTTTAATGTTAAAAGTGTGCTGCGGCTCAAAAAAGGTTGGGAAACACTGTTCCCCATCGTGGTCCCTGTGAATCGCACATTTGGTATTTCCTGCGCCTGCGCAGACAGTTCGGAATCTATTAAAAAATATTATCACTTTAAATGGTAGCCCGCCCACACTCCCCTTGAGCATATATAGCCAGTGGGAGGGGCTGCCACCTCAGATCCTTTTTTCCCGTGTTGCGACAGCTAGGAATCTCTCTCTCTCTCTCTCTCTTTTGACTAGCTTTATGGACTGCGTAAAATTTTACTTTATTTGCTTTGTTGGTAGATATATTTTTAATTTATATTATTGTATTTTTTTACTTTTTATTTTGTCGCGGTTGTGGTAGATTTATCACCACTTGCCTCCATTGCGACTTGGGAGCCTTCGTTGGCTTTTATTTCTCTTCAGTCTGCCTGCCTTTGAGATTACCTCAGGCTTGTAAATGCTGCGGAATAAGCATCAGGGGCCACTCTTTTCCATTTTGGACCCACTTGCCTTTTCAGAGGCTTTCTCTGATGCTTGTGTAATACACAAGGAAGATGTCTCCTTCCTCAAAAGAGGTGTAGTGGGATCTCAGATACCCTAATTTCCCACATAAATACAGCTTCTCTTAGTCTCCTCAAAGTTGGCAGAGTTTGGTCAGAGGGCGCCATCTCTGAGGTAATTATTTTCAGCCCTGACTGGAATTACTTCTGGCCACCTATAGGTGGTGCACTCTCCCCTGCAGAGTTTCTGTCAGCCTGATATTGAGGGAAAGCCTTAAGCTGCTTTTTGTAAAAGGTTTCTTCCCACACAATCTAAGCCTTATCAACAGATGGCCATCCAACCTCTGTTTAATAATGAGAATAATAATAATGATATATTGGGATCCTGGAGTTAGAGGAACAGGGCCCTCTACTGTATATAGAAATGCTACGCAGGCAGTATTGCAGCCATCCTGTAGGGCGCAGCCTTAGCCATCTCGGCAACCCTCACCTATGGTCATTTGGCAGAGTACTAGACCGCAGCGCTTCTGCCCCGCCTCCGGGCGTCCGGCAAGTGCAAGGATACAGCGCCTCTGCCCGCCTTCTGGCGTCCGGCAAGCGCAAGGACACAGCGCCTCTGCCGCGCCTTCTGGCTTCTGGCAGCGCAAGGCCACAGTGCCTCTGCCCCGCTTTGGGTGTCCGGCAAGCACAAGGCCACAGCGCCTCTGCCCGCCTTCTGGCGTCCGGCAAGCGCAAGGCCACAGCGCCTCTGCCCGCCTTCTGGCGTCCGGCAAGCGCAAGGCCACAGCGCCTCTGCCCGCCTTCTGAGCGTCCGGCAGCGCAAGGCCAAGCGCCTCTGCCCCGCTTCTGGCGTCCGGCAAGCGCAAGGCCACAGCGCCTCTGCCCCGCCTTCTGGCGCAAGGCCAAGGCGCCTCTGCCGCCTTCTGGCGTCCGGCAGCGCAAGGCCACAGCGCCTCTGCCCGCCTTCTGGCATCCGGCATGCGCAAGGCCACAGCGCCTGCCCCGCCTTCTGGCGTCCGGCATGCAAGGCCACAGCGCCTCTGCCCCACCTTCTGAGCGTCCGGTAGCGCAAGGCCACAGCGCCTCTGCCCCCTTCTGGCGTCCGGCAAGCGCAAGGCCTGACGCCTCTGCCCGCCTTCTGGCGTCCGGCAGCGCAAGGCCACAGCGCCTCTGCCCGCCTTCTGGCGTCCGGCAGCGCAGAGGCCACAGCGCCTCTGCCCGCCTTCTGGCGTCCGGCAGCGCAAGGCCACAGCGCCTCTGCCCCACCTTCTGGCCTCCGGCAGCGCAGCCACAGCGCCTCTGCCCCGCCTTCTGGCGTCCGGCAGCGCAAGGCCACAGCGCCTCTGCCCCGCCTTCTGGCCTCCGGCAAGCGCAAGGCCTGGCGCCTCTGCCCCGCCTACTGGCGTCCGGCAAGCGCAAGGCCACAGCGCCTCTGCCCCTGCCTTAGGCGTCCGGCAAGCGCAAGGCCACAGCGCCTCTGCTCCACCATCGGCATCATGCGATTGGTGCTGGGCGGCATCAGAGCATGCTTGTCATACCAGAGGCCCTGCGATTGGGTTTGCGGCTGAATACCAGTTCCTTCCTCTGCTATTGTTGTGCAAGCGGTGCATGCACAGGGTCTCAGCACTGGTGTCGATATCGACACGAAGGAGAGCTGGTGCAGGTGCGCACTAATTGTGTTATTCTCATTGGAGATGATATGATTTTGCAAAGGAAGGCACAATTAAGCCCTCCTGACAGAGGGCCAGCTATCCCTGGCTTAATAATAACAGTAGCAACATCAAATCCCTGAGTTGGATAGGACCTAAGAACCATCCACCAACCCTCTTCTGCCAGCAATATTGGGCACATTCAAAACTCTCAGGAGCCAGCATCCTGCACTTGGGAGGGAACCCAATTAAAGCATCTCAACAGAGAGCCATCCAGTCTTTCCTTAATAGTAATGATACTAATAATGATACCACTTAAAGTAGAGTCAAAGGTAGGAAGATATCCCAGAGGTATCAGTCCAAAAATAACAAAACAAAACAAAAAATCACATAGGTTGAACAAGATCCCTAATGAACAGAATCCATCGGCCTCACGGCCCTTTCAAGCTCTACCATGCTTCTAAAATTGACTTCCCCTATTGAAGGTTTTTACGCCTTCAATAGTCAAATATTGTTGTTACTGAGGCTGCAAACAGGGGACACCCTAAGGGAACCACAGCCAAGGGTTCATGACTCTGGGGCAACGCAGGGCTATTCCATTCGGCCCTCCTCAACGCCAGGTTGTTGGAGCTGTTCCCTCACCTTCAATTGGTTGGTCCCCTCGTCTTCAGCATACCCCTCCCAACGGATAACAGCGCTCCATAGTCTTGCCGGCGCATGACCTTGGAGGTGTCTGCCATGGACATTCTTGGGCTCTTGGAAATTGAGATGAGCACCAGGTCAAGACACAACTGGACTTAATGTCAGGAGAAATCTCTTACCTTTACTCATATAATATGTGAGGTGTTTACTTCTTGGATTGGTACTAGAATCGCGGGTGTGCATTAATATAGTTGGTATCAGCTAGGGTTTGAGGTTTTCAGCCTGCCACTTTTGGACTCTTTATTGCTGAGTATTTATTTATTGTATAAGCAAATCAATGTATTTGAGGTAACACAAGTACAAACTTGGCATTCTAGTAAATATCCTTTGACCAGTAGCTCAAAACTTGAGTGCCTCTGCTGTTGCCAAAGGAAGTCTCCACTGTACATTACAAGACTCAGGCTGCATTGAATTGGTGGTCTGTGGTTTGCTCTTCTCCACACTTGCATGTTTTGGACCCCACACTTTGTACCTCCTTTCCCTCAGAGTTATTTCTGGCCCTTTGAAAAACACCTCACAGACTAGGGGACACTCCACAGGGCCAAAGCTACCCACCTCTGATGAGGCTGACGTTTTCCGGCCCATAGGTGTATATGGCAAGGGCATTGAGCTAACCCATGTGAAACATCTACCCCAGAGGGTGTCACACTTTCCTTTGGAGCAGCACCACTTGCTGGCTCATGCAATATTACCTTTTGTTACCCTTCTTTGGGTGACTGGCTGGATTACCAGGCATTGTGCTGGTGTTCGTCCTTCCTATCGCAAAGTAGATTCTCTCTAGTGGGTCATTCTCACCCGCGCAATACGTGGCTTGCTCATTGAAACTAAATTCAGTAATAGTGGACATGACAACCCTGTAAATCTGACAACTCCATTGGACAATGGGGAGCAAGAAACTGACCCTATGGGAGGAGATGTGCATGTCACCAGGCTTGCTTACTAGCCTGGCCCAATATGATGCTTATATGGTCCTATCAGATATTGTGATCAAGGGGTTACCTTCTTGGAGCTGACAAGATGCTGAAACATAAGCAGAAGGCATCAGACAGCCCACAAACGTTGCTTTCTGATCAACCCCTGAAATGTCCATGATGATGCTTTCAACTCTTCTTGTATCTCATCCCTGAAATGTCATGATGATGCTTTCAACTCTTCTTGTACTCTTTCACCGCAACATTTATGTGCTCTTTGAGTGTCTCCTTAATAATCTTCTGTGTGGAGCTTATTGTTAAGTGATCTTGTATTGGTGTTTACGCTACTGGCCTTAGCCTCAGTAGGGTATGGATGTTCCCAAGTGGGTACCTTATGATGTGTTATAGTCGACCAGCAGTGTGCTATTAGCACTTGACACATCGCCCCCTCCCTGTGTGGGAGGTCAGACCTTATATGACAAGAGGAGGTGGCCACTGCATCCTTCAGTCTTCTTCCTTGCTTTTCTCCTGCTACTGAGTACCTGGGAGAAATAGTGGCTGCATCTGGCCGGTTACCAGCCAAACATCTTGAATTGCAATCCTCCTTATGTCTTAAGTGTCGTTTATTCAAGTGACTGACATTTAGAAAGTTGTCAATTAGAAATTTAACCATAATGACATTTAGGTTCGTTACTTGGTATATTAGTCATACTATTACATTGTGTCCACTTGGTTCTGTACTCAGTGCACATAACTTCATGTTGCTCTGCAACTTGGAGATAGATCTAGTCTTGACATTCTCTGTTTGCTCTATCAATGGAGCACTTAAACCGAGCAGGCCTAGCGTAGATAGTGCTTCCTCTCGGCATTCTCTTTACTGATTCTCTTTACTTTCGAATGGTGTCTAGTCTACCAGTGGGCGATATGGTTTTGTATCCTCATTGTCCACTATGGTTGCTGTACCAGCCATGCTTCTCTTCCATCCTCTTCCATGTCCTGGGATGACCAGCACACCTTGAATTATTTTAAACTTCTCACATCTCAAGAGCACTGATTCCCCCACAACTAGCATTTGGGTATATATTTGGATGGGTGTTAACACCTATTCCACCTCTGTCTGTGACAGCTGTTATAGAGCCGGCTTAGAGAGCTTTTTCTAAGTGCCCTCAAGCTGCGACGGACAGCTCCATTCTTTCTGTAGCCTTTGGGAGGTGTGCCTCGTCAGCGCATCTTCTTTGCCTCGTCTTCTTTGGGGATAGTGCGTCCTTCTGAATGGCCTTTGTCTTGTGCTTCCGTGAGTGTGTTTTATTAGTGGTGAAACATCTTCTTAGCTGCCATGACTTTGCGGAGTCGTGTGTATGATCTTCACTCTTTTCTGGCCACTTGATAATTTACTGGGACAAGGTGGTAACGTGCTGACCCCACGCTCTCCCCATATCAGAAAGAGGTTGCCTTGTTAACCCTCCTTGTATTGGATGTCAAGGGCTCTGGCTTTGATGTTTGTGGGGGGCAGGGGACTCAATAAGTCCCCTACACTACTTCTCGAGTACCGGGAGGATGCCAGTGGCCTCCCAGTTTTCCACACGATTGACTTGTTCAATAATCTCGATGGCCTGTCTGGTTTACCATGTGACTGGGTGCACTTTACCTGAGCAGGTTGAGGTCACTCCCACTAAACCTGCGGTAGCCTCCACTGTCTTTCTGAGGGCTTTTTTGGCCAAAGATCGCTGTGTGATAGATGCTTGGTCTAACTTATTCACCATCATCATACATAGCAGGATACTTTTTTCCGGGGGTTTAAAAACCTTTTAAAAGTGCAGTCCTTTTCGGGGATGGCATACGCCCAAGGATTTTTAAAACTTGCTAGTCAATAAAAATGTGCTTTTTAAGGGGCCACATAAAAAATGGGGGTTTTCCTGAAAAACCATTTCCCCAAAAGGGCCCCTTAAACCCCCCCGCCATCCCCCCGTTTTCCCTGCCTCAGCCCTTTTAACCCGTTTTTTGGGGGGTAAAGATCTGGGGCGCCCCCCACTGGCTAATTTTTTTTTGGGGGGTGGGAGGCTACCATTTAAAGTGATAATATCTTTTTTAAAGATTCCAACTGTTTTGGGCGCAGAAATCCAAATTTTCGATTACAGGGGGACCACTTTTGGGGAACCACGGTTACAGGTAAGCAACCTTTTATCTCAGAATCATTTTTTTAGGGCCCATTTGTCAGGGGGGGCTTTTGGTTTTTTTTTTTTCCCTTTTTTTGGGGGTTTGGGGGTTTCCTTAAGGCCCTTTTCAACCTGGGGTCACAAGGGGTGTCAGAACAGAGTATTTTCTGTTGGTCATGGGGGTTCTGTGGAAAGTTTGGTCCAATTCTATCGTTGGTAGGTTCAGAATGCTCTTTGATTGTAGGTGAACTATAAATCCCAGCAACTACAACTCTCAAATGACAAAATCATTTTTGAGTGATGGTCACTCTTTGGGTTGTTAGGTGTATTCTATCAAGAAATTTGAGTGTCAAACTGTCCAGTGATTTTGAGTTATATTAATCCCACAAATGACATTACATTCTTTATATAGATAACTTATGAAATAGAATCAGCTTGTTTCCTGCAACTATAGAAAGTAAGACCTGAACTCAGAGCAAAAGCAATTTAAGCTAACTTTGAAACATAACATTTTCTAAGTGAATAAAATTTGTTTGTACACAAGACAGTATGCAGGTTACTTTGAAATAGCATGGCAGTATTTTCTTTCCCTTTCTCTTATGCTGTTTAGTGTTTCTGTGTTGCCTTTTATTCTTTTACTGAGCTACAAATACTATATTAACTTAATTGAACTCTGGCACAAAAAGCTGACTTAAGCATTATGCCAGAAAGTAGAATACATAGGCTAAGAGCAACAAGAAAATGAAAGGCAGTGGTTTGTACAGAAAATTACACACAAAATAAACAACAGTATGGAACATTATAATAAAAACAAAGGCGATGTCATTGCTAATCAATCTTGAACATTCTGTCTCTTACAGATGTTGATACAAGTTATGGTAAAAATAATTTAGTATAGGCTCTCCTGGTAATTACTGTTGTTCATTTGCCATGTTGTGCAAAAGGAAAAGAAAGAAAAGAGTCTTGCAGTCTGCGGCTGCAAATCTCCAAGGAACAAGCAAAAGGCCAGCAAGATAGGGTGATAGTCATCCCATCATGCCTGACAATTTTAATGCCTAGAATAACTTGGGACAGAGACCAGAACAAAATGTTGTGTGAGAATTGGTGCTTTGCTAAGCTGAGGTGAATTGACTTTCTGATGGCAGGGACCTATTTAAAGTGGCTGATCACGTTGTTTTGTTTTATTTCCTTTCTACTATATCTGTTGTGTTTTACTGGACATGCTGGAATGTCTCTCTTGCCTTGGGTCATGCTGAGATGCCTCTCTTCCGAGATGAATGATTTTTAAAAGGGGCAACTGTTGTTTAAAGATATGTGGCATAATTGATTGCTCTCTCCTTTTTCAACAATTAATCTTTGATTTAAATTAAAATAAATATGCACATTAACACAATTTCAATTAATTTTAAAAGAAAGAATGACTGATATTATTTTTCTTCTCAGTTCCTAATACAACAATAGGAAACATAGTCTAAAAATATACAAGTGTATGCTTATTTCATAATTCTGCTGCTACAAATCAAGATCTGATTGATTAATCCTAATGATTAAACCAATTAAAGCTAACTTATATGTTACCCATTATTAACCCCTGCCTGCTGTATATTTTGATAGCTGAAATACCACTAGCTCTTGGGCAATAGCTTTATTCTGAATATGAATGTCTTAGATCCAGCTCTCTGTTGGTAAAAATATAACAAAATAATGGATTTAATCCAATGTGAATACCTAAATACAATGGACTCATCACC
>JARBWK010003138.1:0-13157 GCA_030556195.1 Anolis apletophallus | reverse complement strand
CTGGGTGCTTTGGACTTCAACTCCAAAGCACCCTTCCCTGCTTAAGTGGCTGAGGGGGGGAAAAGGAAAAGGGCCTGAGGCTGCTAGGAATGGTGGGAGTTGGAGTCCAAAACACCTGGAAGGTCCAAGTTTGCCCATTCCAGCTTTCGACAGAGACCTCTTCCTCCCCTCCCCCCCTGCGCCCTTTCTTCCCCCTCCTGCCAAACACTTTTTCTTCTACACTGCCGCTTCTGCCGCCATTTTGATCCGAGGGAGCAGCGTAAGCGTGTTCAGGAGGGGAGGGGAGGGAGGAAGACGTGAGCCGTGCGGGCGCTACTGCGCAGACTTGCCCCAGAGCAAAGCGAGGCAAAGCGAGCAGAGCGAGGCTGGGAAAGAAGGGAGCCCGAGTGGAGAAGAAAAAGTGTTCGGCAGGAGGGGGAAGAAAGGGTATTGGAGGTTCCAATTTCCCACGGCACACCTGATGATCGCTCACGGCACACTAGTGTGCCATGGCACACTGGTTGGGAAACACTGCTGTACTGTATCAATATTGAGTAAAATGTTTAAAAAATGCATAAAGGAACAAGTTATCACAACTGATAGGCTAATGTAACAATGTTTGTGTTTCACAGTCAATTTCCTTCCATTTAAAATGTAAATCACAGAAAAATGCTTAGTTCTGTGTCCATTTGTGGTGAATGCTTTCCATATATGGTCAACAGCAACTCATAATAAAAAGACTAGTAGAAGAAGATAGGAAGTCAAGTTCCTTTTTTAAAGCTACTGTGAATAAGTCTTCGTGTTGGTTCCTATACACAAATTTGCTGTTTTAGGGGTGTCTGTATCACTTATTTCCCTACATCCTGGAGCACTGGTAACAATACATTACTGGATCCTATCTTGGTTAATGGGTTTTCAGAAAGGCTAACTCAGCAGAATTTGCATTCTGCTCTGAATTAAGCATGAGTGATGATATACACAGTGGCTGAGGTTGGTATGCAAGATAAATCAAAGTTAATGACTGGATTATCTGGCTTTGGCAAGCACCAACTATTCAAAGAAAACAACAGAAACAAACATGGCCAGTAAGCTATGGCAACACGCATCCTGCCAACCTGTGAAACATTATCAGTCCCTAATTATACCATCAAGTAAACTGAAAGACAGGAATTTCAAGAATCTGCCTTTGTGTTTGTGTTCTCAATCAAAAGTAAAGCTTGCAGCCTGGTGGGGGTAAAGAGCCTTCTTACTTCAAACTGAAGCTTTCTGCTTGCCTTTACGCCAATGAGGGGGAAAGTTGTTCAGTGCGTATTTGACGGCCTAAGTGGCCCCGGTGGCATGGAGGAAGATCCTGTTAACGTTTCAAATTAGTGAATCAACTGCACCTCCTCTGATAGAGGCAGCCTAGGGTTCCCCTTGTCCTACAATCAAGCCCGTAGCCAAGGGGGTGCTTTAGGAATTCAAACCAACCCAATTTTTTTCAGGTAAAAGAAAACAAAAATAAATTACTCATGATTTTTTACTGGTTAACCATTGAGCCCCAGGTGGTGCAATGGGTTAAATCATTTTGCCAGCAGGGCTGAAGATCAACAGGTTGCAGGAGAGTGCGGGTGAGCTCCCTCTGTCAGCTCCAGCAACCTATGCGGGGACATGAGAGAAGCTTCCCACAAGGATGATACAACATCAAACATTCGGGCGTCCCTGGGCAACGTCCTTGCAGATGGCCAATTCTCTCACACCAGAAGTGACTTGCAGTTTCTCAAGTCGCTCCTGACACTAAAAAGAAAAAAAACACCACTATGCTGGCTTGATTACTTTTTATCTTTTTAAAACTTAAATATTCAATATCTGTATTAGTTCTAATGTTTGAATCCCATTTGGTGTTGGGTAGGGGCGAGATAAGATTAAATAAATAAATACTCAAATAACGATGCCACTTTTGAAAGATAATAGAATGAGCTATGCCTTACTGTTCCTTAGCCCTTCCCTCTGTATACAACAGTGTTTCCCAATCGCTGTTCCGTGGCACACTAGTGTGCCGTGAGCGATCACCTGATGTGCCGCGGAAAAACCTCTCTTCCCCCCTTTCTTCCCCCTCCTGCCAAACTCCTGCTGCTGCTGCTTGGGGGAGGAGGAGGAAGGGCCGGGCATCGGTGAAGAAGGGGCTGGGGCGCCGCCTCCTTTGGCCGTTTCCCCAGCCAGCCTCCAATTGAGGGAGAGCGGGGAATGGAAGCGGAAGTGAAGAGCGCAGTCCGAGGCAGACCCACTGGCTTCTTCTTTCGGACCGCAGGAAAGAAGGAAGGAAGGCAGGCAACCGCGGACTGAGTGAGTGCCTTCCCTTCTGGTGTGGAAGAGGGAGAGAGCCATTCAGGAGCCACCTGGGGGTTCTGTGTGGGAAGTTTGGCCCAGTTCTATCATTGGTGGGGTTCAGAATGCTCTTTGTTTGTGTGTTAACTATAAATCCCAGAAACTGTAACTCCCAAATGTCAAGGTCTATTTTCCCCAAACTCCATCTGTGTTCACATTTGGGCATATTGAGTATTCATGCCAAGTTTGGTCCTGATCCAACATTGTTTCAGTCCACAGTGCTCTCTGGATATAGGTGAACTACAACTCCAAAACTCAAGGTCAATGCCCACCAAACTCTTATAGCATTTTCTCTTGTTTATGGGAGTTCTGTGTGGGAAGTTTGTGTTTTTCTACCATTCCTGCCAGGATATCTAAGTTGTGTTCATCGAAACAGGCCCAGGTTTCACACTGAGTGTATAAATATATTTAAAAACATATTAACTATATGTATTACAGTGTTAGAGTGTCATTTTGTGTCATTTTGGTTGGTGGTGTGCCCCAGGATTTTGGAAATGTAAAAAATGTGCCGCGGCTCAAAAAAAAGGTTGGGAAACACTGGTATAGAAGATGGCTGGTGTGTATGTTTAATTATTAAACTTGGAAGACTTAAACCAGGATTGATTGTGTCTGTTCCTCTTGTCTCTTGAGGTCTGCATCACTCCTTAGGGTGTAATGCTCTCACAACGTTGAGAAATGCTGTTGGGAGCTGCCCACACTTTCTGGAAGGACCTGAGCATTGCCTCACTAAACAAAGTGGCATGGATTTCAGCAATGAAAGCAGAAACAAGCAGGGACCTGTGCTGCTCAGCATGGTGTGAGAATATTGCTGAACTGTTACGAACAGAATGGACCTCCTACCTTGGCAATGCTAGGCATGAAGATGAAAGTAACAATAACATAATGGTGCTACGGTGAATAGTGTAATCCATTGCCCTATAAAACAGTAATGCTCGTGACAATTATTTCCGTTGCGGAACTGAGATCAGTTACTGTTAGAAAACAGCATTCCACAATCTGACCTCAGTTTACCCCTTTGTTAAAATCCTGAAAACAAACTCCAGAACAGGAAGACATCCATTTATTGAAAGGCAACATTATATTTGTGCGAACATCTTCCCATTCCCATTTTTCAATTTCTATGGATCCCCCGGTGGCGAAGTGGGTTAAAGCGCTGAGCTGCTGAACTTGCTGATCGAAAGGTCGCAGGTTGGAATCCGGGGAGCGGCATGAGCTCCCGCTGTTAGCCCCAGCCTCTGCCAACCTAGCAGTTCAAAAACATGCAAATGTGAGTAGATCAATAGGTACCGCTCCAGCCGGAAGGTAACGGTGCTCCATGCTGTCATGCTGGCCACATGACCTTGGAGGTGTCTACTGACACCGGCTCTTTGACTTAGAAATGGAGATGAGCACCAACCCCCATTAAGACATGACTGGACTTAATGTCAGGGGAAAACCTTTACCTATTAATTGTCTGCCTTAAGTGCAAAGGATATCTAACCATGGGAAGAGACTAGACAATAGTTTGGTCATTGCAATTCCTTGGGTCCGATTGAGATCACTAGATCTAGTTCATCTCAGGAAATATGTGATGTAGCTCTTTTTCTGAACCTAAGCAGATCTGGATCTGAGTAACACCCAGGCGAGAGACTGGATATTCCAGAATATCTGGAAATATCCACCCACAGCCTATTTATAGCAAGTCTTTTTTTCCAAACATAAGGTGGCTTGCAAATCTCAAGTATGGTGCATGAGTTCCATGAAAGATGAAGGTTGCTTAGAAATATCGATACACATAATGAAAGTGAAAATCTGTATGTGGCACAGGTGTCCATTTACACAGACAGGTTCCGACCTCCACAAAAGCTGACTCCCAGTGCTGAAAAGCCACATGGGGTTTTGTGTGGGAAGTTTGGCTCAATCTATCATTGGCGGGGTTCAGAATGCCCTTTGATTGTAGATGAACTATAAATCCCAGTAACTATAACTTCCAAATACCAAAGTCTATTTTCCTAAAACTCCAACACATTTGGGCATATTGAGTATTTGTGCCAAGTCTGGTCCAGATCCAGCATTGATTGAGTCCACAGTGCTCTTTGGATGTAGGTGAACTACAACTCCAAAACTCAAGGTCAATGCCCACCAAACCCTTCCAGTATTTTCTGTTGGTCATGGGAGTTCTGTGTGTCAAGATTGGTTCAATTCCATCATCGGTGGAGTTCAGAATGCTGTTTGATTGTAGGTGAACTATAAATGACAGCAACTACAACTCCCAAATGACAAAACCAACCCCAACAGTATTCAAATTTGGGCGTATTGTGTATTTGTACCAAATTTGGTCCAGTAAATAGAAATATATCCTACATATCAGATATTTACATTACGATTCATAACAGTAGCAAAATTACCGTTATGAAGTAGCAACGAAAATAATTTTATGGTTGGGGGTCACCAAAACATGAGGAACTGTATTAAGGGGTCGCAGCATTAGGAAGGTTGAGAAACACTGCCCTAAGGAGAACATATCACGAGGTTTTCTTAGCAACATTTGTAGAGCCTATTCAGAAGAGCCTATGATTGTTAAGTAACAAGCGATGACTATTTAACCTGTTTATTTTAATTGTGTAAGTCGCCCAGAGCACCTTTGGTGGAGGGCGACTCATCTATCTATCTATCTATCTATCTATCTATCTATCTATTACATATAATAAAAGTCAGTGTTTGCGGGCGGTGGTGCGGCCGAGCGACCGAGCGACTGAGCAAAGGGAGGATTATGTGCCAGCGTTTCGATTGGCTGCCACAGTGGGATTAGGCTGAGGGCGGATGCGATGCCAACAGCCGCGGAGAGACCAGGCGGGCTAAAAGAAGGGCAGGGAAGGCCTTGAGGCGTCGGCGGAAGAGAGCGACCACCAGAACATGCTCCGAAATGACGGCTCCGCCCCAGCCTACAGGCCGCCATGCCCCCTGTCCCTCTCAGGCAGATCAGTCAGAACTGATAGGAAACCCTGATCTACAGGCCCCCGCGGCCAGAGGGGCTTCTCAAGAAAGGCCCAACACCTCACGCCTGGAATCGTTCAGGCCACGCAACCGAAGCACCGCTACCCAGAGAGGACACAACAACTCCAGGGAATTCCCGATTGGCAATCCCGGCCCCTTCAGGACCAGAACCTTCTGGGCTCGAAGGATTAGAATCCCCACCGGCCCTTCCATGGCACAGCTACCGTCCAATACAACCCTTCCGGTCTGCAATCAAGGACAGGCCACCTCAACGTCCCCTTTTCGGGGGACGTGCATAAACTCAGCGCTCCGGCTCCAACCATCAGCCCCAGAGCGCTCCGCCTGTCCCATCCCAGTAATTGGTGGGCAGAGGAGGGCAAGGTCCAGCAACCCACCCTCCACCAAACAGAGCCGCAGTTCCTCTTCTTCGACCTGGCTGCGCCTCATCACCTGCCACGCCCGTCAACAAACACTTGCCACACCCTGGTCCTCACTTCTGCTCCTTAATGCGAGGTCGATCTGCAATAAGCTGGCCACCCTGCGAGATTTTATCGCAGAACAGGACGCAGATGTTATATGCATCACAGAGACATGGACCCAGGACAGTGACTGTGTCCTCCTCCAGGAGATAGCCCCCCCAGGCTTTCGGAGCCTTCCATCGACCAAGATCTATAGGTCGGGTGGGGGAGTAGGACTGGTCGTAAGGGACGCTGTTGCCACTTCTGTCCTCCAAACACCGGAGATGACCGGCATAGAATGCCTGGGAGCAACCCTTGGAGAGGAAGGAAAGACGGGGATCCTGGTGGTTTACCGGGCCCCCGGGGCCCATAAAGAGGCCACATCTGCCTTACAGGATCTGATTGCGGACTGGGCCCTGAGGTTCCCCCCGGTTCCTCATACTGGGGGACTTCAACATCCACCCGGACACAATCCTCCCACCCCCAATGCACGAGAATTCCTCATGCACATGGACGCCCTCGACCTCTCCAGGACAGATACCGGCCCCACTCACCAAGCGGGCCATGCACTGGACCTGATTTTCAGCCAGGGTCTCGCCACAAATCATCGCGATTCCAGAGCAGTGCCTTGGTCGGACCACCTGATTGTGAGGGTAGATATCAACATCCCCTCACGGTAAGATCGAGCCAAGGTCTGTATTAGCCCGCCAAAAGAGCGCGATGACCCCGAGGGCATTCGCCGCGGCGCTGGAACCCCTGGAGGTCCCCGGAGGATCACTATCAGATCTAGTCGCCAGATGGAATAGTGTTCTCTCAAGGGCCATTGATCAGATAGCTCCTAGGCGCCCCCCTCAGATAAAACACCGGAGGAAGCAACTCGAGAGCACCTGGCGACGAAAGCCTAGTGAAGAAACCAGAGCAGCCTACAGAGAACAACATAGGCTATACGAACACGAGATCAAAAGGCCAAGAGATCCTATAATGCGGCCCAGATCTCAGCCGCGGTTCCCATACGGCACAGATCTTTAAGGTAGTCCGGAGTCTCTCACGTCCCCACAGAGTGAATCCAACAACTCGGCGATAACTGCAGATGACCTCCAGGAGTACTTCTTCGGAAAATCGCGGCACTTCGACTTGACTTGCTGCTGCTTCCCGAGGAGGGGACACGAGGTCCCAGTACCCCCACCCGGACAAATGAACACCGTCTCTCAGAATTCAGCCCACTAACAACGGAGGAGGTGAGAAGGCTGGTGACCGCAAGAGCGACGACCTGCCCAACGGACCCCTGCCCATCACACCTAATTAAGTCCAATATTGACATCATGTCGGGCGCTCTGAGGGACTTGGTAAATCTCTCCCTAGAGACTGGCACCTTTCCGAACTCCCTGAAAGAGGCCAGAGTCAGCCCCTCTTGAAAAAGACGAACCTCGACCCGATGACCCAGCAAGCTACCGACCGGTTGCCAACCTACCCTTTCTGGGTAAGCTCTTAGAGCGAGCGGTAGAAAGCCACTACGGGACTTCCTAGATCGATCCGGGGCCTAGACCCGTCCCAGTCGGGTTTCCGCGCAGGTCACGGAGTGGAATCCGTCCTCGTAGCGATCACTGACGACATCCGCCGTCAACTGGACCGGGAGGCTCGGCAGTCCTAGTCCTTCTGGACCTAACCGCGGCTTTTGACACCGTTGATCACGACTTGCTCCTCGACCGCCTGGCTGCCTCTGGGATCCAAGACAAGGCTTTGACCTGGCTGGAATCGTTCCTGCGAGGCCGCTCGCAGCGGGTCGAGTGGCAGGGTCAAGTCTCTAGGAAAGCGAATTGGAATGTGGAGTCCCCCAGGGTGCTATCCTATCTCCCACCCTCTTCAACATCTACGTCCAGCCTCTGGCTAGCATTGCCAGGAGCTATGGGTTCTCCTGCTACCAATATGCGGACGATACACAGCTGCTCCTGAAGCTTGACCCAGGGTCATCGTCGGTGCCGGACAGTTTCAGCCAAGGATTGAGAGCGGTGACGAGCTGGCTCAGAGCACATAGACTCAAAATCAACCCAGCCAAAACGGAGATCCTCTGGCCTGGCCGACCCGCCTCTCACCCATCACTGCCACCCTTTGAGGGCGAGCCCTTATCCCCGGCTCCGGCAGTGAAAAGCCTGGGAGTGATCCTGGACGAAAAACTAACGATGGAGGCCCAGATCCAGGCGGCAGCAAAAGGCGCCTTTTTCCATCTCCGTAGGGCCCGACGGCTGGCCCCCTACCTACCATCTGAGGCGCTGAGAACCGTGGTACATGCCACCGTTGTCTCGCGTCTTGATTATTGCAACGCCCTATATGTGGGCCTCCCCCCTCTCCACAACCAAGAGGCTGAAACTCATCCACAACGCAGCGGCCAGACTCATCTCTGGGTCATCAGTGAGGGACCACATTTCTCCTATTTTAAAAGATCTCCACTGGCTGCCCTTAGAGTTCAGAGTGCTCTACAAACTTCTGGTGCTCACCTTTAAAGCTCGGCACAATATTGGGCCAGCCTACTTGAGTGACCGGCTGACGGTCCAACGCAGCGTGAGGCCAGCACGTGCCATAAATGGCGATCGCATGACCATCCCTGGGGTGCGAGAGGCTCGGCTGATGGAAACCCAGCGGAGAGCCTTTTCCGTGGCGGCCCCCAGGATCTGGAACTCATTGCCACCTGCCCTCAGAGCCACTCTGACCCTAACTAGATTCCGGTCAGACCTAAAGACCTGGCTCTTCCGCCTAGCGTTTGGGGCCTGATCGGTACCTCTGAATGTCTGAGCCTTTCCTCAGACATGTATCTGTTTTAAACTGCTGTACATTGCTGTTTTTAGGGTTTTTAAATGATGTAAGTCGCCCGGAGCACCACTGGTGGAGGGCGACTCACAAATATTAAAGTATTATTATTATTATTATTATTTGCATAACGGGCTCTGACTGGCCAGCCTCAGAACTCCAACATTCTACGGCCCCAGACAGAGGGGATTGGTTGCCACTGAAATGGTATTTGCATAACAGACTCCGAAAGGCCAACCACATTCCAACCTTCTAAGGTGACTCAGAGGGAAAAGGAAAGGCCTCAGTCAGTCAGTTAGCCAGTTGACAGTTTTTTTCCGTTGGCAATGGAATATTCATTTCTTAGAGGATTACACTACACTGAGAAGGTTTCCTGATGTACTGAGAGCAATACTAGCATTACAAGCTAGGCCCCAAAATAGACAGACATCCTTCAAGCAAAGTGGCAGCATAAACATGTCTCAAAAAGGGGGGGGGGGGACACTGGAAAATCCCAACAACAGCACAAAAAAAAGGGAAAATACCAACAGCAATCATGTGAGACAACTGATTGCCAACATGAGGAAAACCATCAAGCAGCTAATGCATCAAGCACTGCAGAGGCTCAAGAACAATGTCAAGCCAGACTCGGAATATTTCAACAAAAGCGAGAAAAGGCCAAGGCATCCAGAGTAGCAGAGATTACAGAACAACGTCATGCCAGACATCAAACACTGCAAGATAGAGCCTCTATGCTAAAAGCAGCAGAAACCCCAGAACAGCGATGGACCAGGCTTCAACAAAAACAACACAGGCCAGGGCATCCGGAGCAGGAGAAACTCCAGAACAGCGACAGGCCAGGCTTCATCAAAAGCAGGGGCGGTCTAAGGTAATTTTAAATGGTAGGCGAACATTATTTTGGTGCCCCCCCCCAAAAAAACATTATTTTGCCGCCCCCATGTAAAACAAATATACAATTATAATATCGCAATACCATTAGTAGTATTATATTGTATCAATGTATATACAACATATTATACCATACTCATACTATATTATATCATAATTATATTATACTACATTACAATATAATTATATTATAATATATTGACATTATAATATAATGTAACATTCTATTATATTATTATTATAAAATAATAAAATTATTTCTTTAAATAAAATTATCCTCTACTACATATTTTCATTACTCCTATAAAACTCAAATAACCCAAAATAAAATATTATATATTACTATTTTGTACAATACCACTATACTGCAATATTGTTTGTAATATTACATGTAATATAAAATATATCATCATTCTATTTTTATATTGTATTTGTATTATATTGTATGACAATATTAAGCAGAACTGTATAATAATCAACAAGAAATGCAATGTAAATGCATCAAAATCAGAATATATTACCTACCACCCGTCTCATAATTCATAGGAGTCTTCCATAAGTCCAAAATTAGGATCCCAATGTAAATGTAAATAGAAAAACAGCCAAAATGTTCAAATGAGGTCGAATACAGGCAGCGCGGCCTGGGCAAACTTGGGCCCGCCCTCCCTCCTTCTAAGTGTTTTGGCCTCCAACTCCCACAACTCCTCATAGCCTCAGGCCCCTCAGGTCTAGACAGAAATAGAGTCGAAGAAAGGAAGGAGGGAGAGAAGAGATCACAGAGGAGGAGGAGGAAAGCCCTTCATTCATTCCTTCACTGATTCTTTTCTCCTTCCCTGCAAACGCGCGCACGGCGGAGACAAAGAAAGAGAGGAAGCACTCCCTGCCTGCCTGATAGGGAGTGCTTTGCTTACAGGCTTCTGCGCAAGGGAGCTACTGGGCATGCGCGGAGGTTTCCGCGCATGTGCAGTTGCTCCTGCGCTCAACTTCAGCTCCAGAGCAACTGCGCCTGTGTGAAAGCCTCCGCGCGTGCCCAGAAGCGGCGTCGGAGCGCACAAGGCCGGGGTCAAAAAGCAGGCAGCTGCAGCACTGTCTGAGGAACATCGGCAGGGCCAGGATGGCGCCCCATGCGGCCAGGATGGTGCCCTCTTCCCAGATGGCGCCCTAGGCGGCCGCCTACTTGGCCTATCTTGTAGGACCGCCCCTGATCAAAAGTAAAAACATTACAGCGCATCCAGAGCAGCAGAGACTCCAGAACAACATCAGGCCGGGCTTCTACAGAAAAACAAAACAAGGCCAGTTCATCCAGAACAGGAGAGACTCCAGAACAGCAAAGATTTGATCCTTGTCTTGCTGGCTCCTAGTCCAGCATTCAAACTGGCTTTCTCAACACTATAATTAGATGTACCTTTCTTTTAAAATATAGAATAGAACGAGGACAAGGTTTGATAAGCATTGCTTTAAACTGTAATTTTCTGCTGACTGAAGTTCAGTGATTAATGTCTTCATCTCTGTCATAACATTGTCCAACTAAATACCGGTTCTGTGAATTGTGACCTTGTTCACAAATTTAAGTAGCTATTAAAGTGGGGAGAATATCATAACCTTTACTGCATTTCAAAATGGGGAAAAAATAAATTATCCTTTGGATTACAGGGAAAAAAGGAAAGATTCACTGCAATAATCTGGCAAAAGCAGGAACACAACAACCTTTTGGGCATTTTGGTTCATAGTTATCACTAGCTAAATAGCCAGTTATTTTCACTGAATTTCCTTAGGAATTGGCCTTCTCTTATGTAACGTATTAGTAATAATGCGACAATTACTGTGACATATGATGAACACATAGGAATGCTATTTTTAAAAGATATATAATGAAAACAGAGGTGAAAACAACTATGTTTATTTTTGCATTTAGGAATGTTTTCCCATTTTTTATTTTATTTTAGAGTGTTGCTACGGAGAAGTGCAAAATGTATGGGGAGGCGCATCACATGTTCCCTTCCTTGCTGTAGAAAGACTGTTGACACAAATTTGGATCGTTCTTTTAACCTCAGCAATCTATTTGCAATGAATATTTTGCAGGGTTATAGTGAGATAACGCATGTGGAGGGCTCTGTGTAGTCATATGTACCATCTTGTGCAGATGGGCCCCTCTTTCTCAAATGCAAATGTACTTTTTCTGAACAATCTGTCTTCTACCAACATCTTGGCTAAACAGGATTAATTCTGATATTGACATAATCCTGGTCAGAGAATAAAGAATGTATGTGAGAGAGTAAAGAAGCACAAGGAGGAAAGGAGAAGATGCATATGAGCACTGTCTTACAGTTCCATATACAGTTGTACAGTCAGTCCTCCACATTTGTGGGTTTAACCTTTGCTGATTTGACTATTCATGAATTTGATTAATATGGTCTCCGGTAGAAGTTGAATATAAAATAAAAGGAGCACAGTCTCTCGGCAGTCTCGGCATTACTTCGCTATCCGCAGGGGTTGGGTTCTTGGACCTGTGAATACTCAGGTCCCATCCTAGATATAATATAGATACTCAGGTCCCATTCCCATCCCTTCCTCATCTCCTTTCTTCCTTTCCTTCCTTTCTCCCCTCCTTCTTTCCTTCCTGTTTCCTCCCTCCCTCCTTCCTTTCTTTCCTCTCTACCTTGAACATTTGCTGTTTGTTGTGGGGGTTCTGTGTGGGAAGTTTGCCCCAATTCTGTTGTTGGTAGGGTTCAGAATTCTCTTTGATTGTACGTGAACTATAAATCCCTGCAACTACAACTCCCAAATGACAAAATCAATTTCTTTTAGTGATGGTCACTCCTTGTAGGTGTCTTGTGGCCAAACTTGGCAGCAATTCATCCAGTAGTAAGAAATCAGTTGGTGTGTGTAAACTGTAAAATAGGATGTGTGGAAGGGCCCTGGCAGAAGGAGGTGGACTGGATGGCCCTTGGAGGTCTCCTCCTATTCTAGGAACCCATTGTTGTTATTATTATTATCAGAGGCTGAATGGCCATCTGTGAGGAATGCTTTGATTGTGTTTTTCCCTTATGGCAGAAGGAGGTTGGACTAGATGGCCCTTGGAGGTCTCCTTCTACTTTAGGAACCTGTTGTTGTTGTTATTATTATTAACAGAGGCGGAATGAATATCATCATTATTATTATGAATAAATTCAGGGGCTTATTATACTCACATTTAGTTGAATTCAGTCTTAAAATATATTATATGGCTCTCACTGAAATAAATTTCCAAATATTTTGCTTTTATGGCTCTCTGAGTCGTGGGTAGGTAGATCATTTTGACCTGGTTGTTGTATAAGTATGCTCGCATGCTGAAAAAGTGTGAGCACCCCTGCTGTAGATGGATCTCCCCTTTAATAATCCCAGCACATAAATATAAAGAAAGGATAGCTGAGGATGACTAACCCATGACTCATTCTGCCCCAGTACTCATATCTGGCTCAGTACTTTATTTTTATTGTTGTTGTGTACGTTCAAATTGTTTCTAACTTATGGTGACCCTATCATGAACCTATCATGCGATTTTCCTGGCTAAATTGGTTCATGAGTTTGCCTTTGTGTCCCTCTGCGGTTGAGGAAGTGTGACTTGTCCAAAGACATCAAGTGGATTTCAGGTATTTGAACTCCTGTCTCAAGGTTATTGTCCAATACTCAAACCACTACACC
>JARBWK010003137.1:0-13157 GCA_030556195.1 Anolis apletophallus | reverse complement strand
AAAGATGGAAGTTTTGTAACCATCACAGCAAACAGGCCTACCTTACATTAAAGGGGGTACATTAAATGCCATTTTCTAGTAGATCTTCTTGTGCAAGGCATACTTTGCTCTTGGCTCTCCATCTGTATAATGCAAAGCCACAGAGAGTGTTTCCCCCCTAAATAAGGCCCTAAAAGGATAGCGAAGACAAAGTAGACGGAGTCTCGTATAAGCAAACAGCCAGCCTGCTTGGTATTCCTTGCTTTTCTCCGCATGCACAATAGAAAGAGCTTAAGGAATCCGTGCCAATGGGCTGGTAGAAAGCGCATTCAAAGCCTCTTTGGCTGCAACGCTTAATGGAGATTTACAACAAAAACCATATGCAAAAACAATAATGCTGTTAGCAGCTGAAAGACCTCACTCTTAGTCTTCCGCTTATCACAGCTCGCGAGCACCGCCGAAGAAGGCAAGAGGTAAGCCTCCGAGAGCCAAAACAATGGCCTTCACATGGATTCTAACCTGCTCGCATTCGAATTCAGGAATGCAAAGGCAGCCCAGTCGCAAAGCTATTTCCAAAGCTTCTTTTGTCCGTGTGGATCGGCCCAGCCATTGTATGCAGAGTGATGAAGACCCTTCCTTTGTGACGCTGCCAATAAATGATCTCCTCGTCGTTACATTGAGCAAAACGGTCCTTTTTTCCGTTTTCTTTTTAAGAAAAGGGAATGCATTTATGTTCCACTGCGCACTCCATCACCACTATATCGAAGGCATTTCACCAACTGATGTGAAAAGCAGGCCCGGATTAGGCTCTTCGGCCGCCCGAGGCCAAGACGCCCTGCGCCGCCCCCCCAGGGCACGGAAAGCCACGCCCCCAGGGTGCGGAAAGCCACGCCCCCAGGGCACTGCTACGCATGTGCGGCAGCAGCCCGGCCCCACGGCTTCCATCCACCTCGCGCCTTCCTTCTTCGGCGATGAGTATTTATGTCACAGCGGATAGGCAACAGAAATATAGAAGTTTAATTCCCCATCGGCCCAAAAACTCCAGTCTCTATTCGAGTGAATAATGAAACTCTCATTCAATTCACAAGATAAATATATAACTTTGTATTGAATTGTATTTAACAATAACTGGCAAAACATCGAAAATCAACAGCCATCACAGCTACCTTTCTAAACATCCTTTCCTCACAGATATTAAATCCCAACTGACAAATCCCAACTGTCACTTTGTAACTGACATTCCTCAAGGTTCCATTTAGCAGTCTTGAGATAGCGCCATCTGGTGTCAAACATGTCACACTGCAGGTCATCTCAAACTGCGAAAATATATCTTGTGCTGACTCATGAATTGCTATTCAAAATGCAATAATCTGACATTCCTTTCGGTCTCGGGAGGAGGAGAAGGGGAGGTGGACGGAAGCTGCGCAGCACTGTTCGTGGGGCTTCCGTCCACCACCTCCTCCACCTCCCGCGACCAAAAGGAGGGCGCGAAGAGGAGGCGGGACTTCCCTTCATCCTCCTCGCGCGGCACTGCTCGTGGGGCTTCCGTCCACCTCCTCCTCCCGTGACCGAAAGGAAGGCGCAAGGAGGATGAAGGGAAGTCCTGCCCTCCTCCTCGCTGCCTGGGCCGCCCCCTTGCAAAGGAAGGAGGCGGCCAGGAGGAGGAGGAGGAAGGGAAGCCTGCTGGCGGGCATGCGTGTGCATGCATGCATGCCCGCCCGGCAGGGGCGAAGCTTCCCTTCCTCCTCCTCGCCTCCTTCCTTTGCAAGGGGCGCCCAGGCGAGGGGGTGCCATTCCCTCCTCCGCCCCCTCGCAGCGCTCTCACCCCGCCCTCTCATGAGGTATGATGACTCTCTGGGGAGAGGGGCGGGGGGAAAGCTGCAAGGGGGCGGTTTTTAAAAAATAATGTTTTTCGGGGGCCGAATCTGCTGCCCCAAAACCTGCCGCCCGAGGCCATGGCCTAGTCTGGCCTTATGGGTAATCCGGGCCTGGTGAAAAGAGAGAGTCAACAATTTGAGCTGCTAGGTTTTCTCAGATTTTCCGCACTGGAGGATGACTGCCATCCGCACAACAGACTCATTGAATGAACTTCTGTTTGAAACGCGGCTCGTTTGCTCCACTTTTCATCATTTTCTAAAGGTCCAAATAGAATAATAGAACAACACCTATATGAAGGAGCAAGCTTGCTCCATCAGTGTTCTTTTTACACAAATGACCAGCTACTGCTAGAAGGACCAGAGAGTTTCATCTATGCTGACGATTGTGCCATCACCGCCCAAACGGGGAGCTTTGAAATGGTTGAACAAAAGCTCTCCAAAGCTTTAGATCAGGGTTGCCCAGGAAGTTGATCGCGATCGACCAGTCGATCCCGGGACCGGCGGAGGTCGATCCCAGCTGGATGGGCGCTCAGAGGCGGAGCCAGGCTGCACCAAGCCCCGCCCCTCCCCAGCTTCGGCAATCCCAGCAGCTGCTCCAGCCATGAGGAGGGCAGGGCCAAGCCAGCCTTGTGGCTAGCTATGCCACCACTGGCTTGACACTGCCATCCTCAAGCCTGGAGAAGATCCTGGGAGCTCCAAAGCCAGAGGGGAGGGGGCAGGGCTTGGTGCGGCCTGGCTCCACCCCCTTCTGGCTTCAGCTGAAACCCCCGCCCCTCCCCTCTCCAGCCATGAGGAGGGCAGGGCCAAGCCAGCCTTGTGGCTAGCTATGCCACCACTGGCTTAACACTGCCATCCTCAAGCCTGGAGAAGATCCTGGGAGCTCCAAAGCCAGAGGGGAGGGGGCGGGGCTTGGTGCGGCCTGGCTCCGCCCCCTTCTGGCTTCAGCTGAAGCCCCCGCCCCTCCCCTCTCCAGCCATGAGGAGGGCAGGGCCAAGCCAGCCTTGTGGCTAGCTATGCCACCACTGGCTTGACACTGCCATCCTCAAGCCTGGAGAAGATCCTGGGAGCTCCAAAGCCAGAGGGGAGGGGGCGGGGCTTGGTGCGGCCTGGCTCCGCCCCCTTCTGGCTTCAGCTGAAGCCCCCGCCCCTCCCCTCTCCAGCCTTGAGGAGGTAGGTCAGGGGTGGGCAAACTGCGGCCCTGGGGCCGGATGCGGCCCTTTGGCCGATTCTATCCGGCCCTCCTAAGGGCCCCTGGCTTGCCTCCCCTGCCTGGCCTCTGCATAAAACTCTCCAGAGAAGGGGACTACAAGGAAGCATTATTTTATTTTAGTGGTTTTTATTATTATTGTATAATAATTTTATAATAATAAAAATAAAATAATATAATAAACAATATAATATAATGTTATATTATATATTATAATTTCAATATGTTATAATGTCTATATATATACTATAATAATTATGATAATACTAGTAATATATGAATATTTCTTGATATATTAATATGTTAATATTAATGATGTGTAATATATAGTAAATATAGTAAGTGAATAAATAAATAAATAATGTAGATTAGCATGTAGTTCAGCCTTTAGGTGCGGCCCTCCATAATATTTTTTTGACTCTCGTGTGGCCCCTAGGAAAAAATAGTTGCCCACCCCTGAGGTAGGTAGATCTTTCTGACTTGGTTTTATTATAAGTAGCTCGCATGCTGAAAAAGTGTGGGCACCCCTGCTTTGGATGCTCTTACTGCCTATTATGGAACGCTTTACCGGATGAAGTTCGATCAATTAGAAAACTGGCCCTTTCCGGAGGGCTTGTAAGACTACCCTTTTCCGGCAAGCATTCAATCTTAGTGGGCCCCCCTAAATCTCATAGAAACATGGTTTTTATATGTATTGCTTTTTAATGTATATGCTTTTAGATTTTGTGAACCGCCCCCAACCTATGGGGAGGAGCGGTATAGAAACCGAAATAATAAAAATAAATAAACAGGGTTACAGCCTGTGTTAAACGGGGTTACACTCCCCCTGAAGACGCAGGTTCGCAGTTTGGGTGTGATCCTGGACTCATCACTGAGCCTGGAACCCCAGGTTTCGGCGGTGACCAGGGGAGCATTCGCACAGTTAAAACTTGTGCGCCAGCTGCGCCCGTACCTTGAGAAGTCTGACTTGGCCACGGTGGTCCATGCTCTGGTTACATCCCGTATAGATTACTGCAATGCTCTCTACGTGGGGTTGCCTTTGAAGACTGTTCGGAAGCTGCAACTAGTCCAACGGACAGCAGCCAGGTTGATAACAGGAGCGCCATTCAGAGAGCGCACAACTCCTCTGTTGTGCCAGCTCCACTGGCTGCCAGTTTGCTACCGGGCACAATTCAAAGTGCTGGCTTTAGCCTTTAAAGCCCTAAACGGTTTGGGTCCAACTTACCTGTCCGAACGCATCTCTCCCTATGAACCATCGAGATGTTTAAGATCATCTGGAGAGGCCCTGGTCTCGGGCCCGCCTTCTTCGCAGGCGCGACTGGCGGGGACGAGAGACAGGGCCTTTTCAGTGGTGGCTCCTCGGCTTTGGAACGCCCTCCCTAAAGACATCAGATCGGCCCCCTCCCTCCTGACGTTTCGCAAGAAAGTCAAGACCTGGTTATTTGAGCAGGCATTTGTTGATGAAATATAAGGCTTAATTGGATATAAGGAATGACGACGATGTGATGGAAACTGATTTCAACATGACACTGAGGCTGTAATTGTATGTTTTTAATTGTTAAATTGTTATTATATGTTTGGGGGGGGGGTTGACTTGTTGCTGTATTGTATTGAGGGCAGAGACTGCCTGTGTAAACCGTCCTGAGTCGCCTTCGGGCTGAGAGGGGCGGTATAGAAACGTGACAAATAAATAAATAAATAAATATTACAGGGAAAACCAGCTGATCCCTAATCCATCTAAAACACAGCTCACTGACACAGCCTAGGAATCACAAACAGATACAGTGAAGACATCTGCCCTTGAGCTTTGCTACTCTGCTACTTACGAGGGCGGGTCAATAAGTCCGTGACTTTTTGAATGAAACACAAGTTTTTAGATAAAAAAATCATTTTATTTTTCAACATAGTCTCCTTTGAGCTTTATACACTTTGTCCAACGTTTCTCCAATTTTTTGATCCCTTCCAAAAATAAGATTTGTCGAGGTCATCAAAATAGGTATTTGTTTGTGAGATGATTTCATTGTTGGAGTCAAATCTCTTTCCGCCAAGCCATTTCTTCAGGTTCGGAAACAAGAAATAGTCACTCAGGGCTAAATCCGGAGAATTCGGACGGATAAGGGAGCAATTCGTATCCCAATTCATGGATTGTTGCCATGGAAACTGCACATGTGTGCACCCTTGCATTGTCCTGGTGCAAAAGAACTTTTTCTTGGTCAAATGCGGTCATTTTTCCCCCAAATTCTCATTAAATCGACCCAATAAGTTGGCATAATATTCGCCATTGATTGTTTTACCCTTTTGAAGGTAGTCAATGTGGATTATACAACGTGCATCCCAAAAAACGGTCGCCATGACTTTATTGGCTGACAAACCCACCTTGGCCTTCTTTGGTGCCAATTCACCCCAAGAAACCCACTGTTTTGACTGCTGTTTGGTCTCTGGTGTGTTGTGGTGGATCCACGTTTTGTCCATGGTTATGAAACAGCGCAAAAACCCGTCCACATTGCGGTTGAACAACGCCAAACACTCCTGCGAAATTGTCACACGACTGTGATTGTGGTCGATTGTGAGCAAACGCGGCACCCATCTTGTGGAAAGATTTCTCATACCCAAGTGATCATATAAATTGAAACCACTGAGCCACGTGAGATGCCGATGGCTTCCACAATCTCTCGCACTTTCAATCTCCGATCAGCCAACACCATATTGTGAATTTTTTCAATTGTTTTGGGTGTAGAGACCTCAACTGGGCATCCAGAACATTCAGCATCTTCCGTGCTTGTACGGCCACAACTAAATTCAGTAAACTACTTTTTACCATTGAAATTGATGGTGAAGAGTCCCCATAGTATTTATCAAGCTTAGCCTTGGTTTGAGTGATGGTATTTTTCCGTGAAAAATAATGCTTAATGAGCACACAAAATTCACTTTCCCCCCATTTTCTCCTCAAATTACGCGGTAGTCTGCTATCAATGGCTATCAAACACAAACTAAATGATGCAGCTTGCTCAAATTTTGACAGGAGTCAACTGACAGGTGCCTGTTGACAGGAGCAGTGTTGCTCTTTCAGTTAAGAGGCAGGAAATTCAAAAAGTCATGGACTTATTGACCCGCCCTCGTACTTTGTTGCAAGGACTTCTCACAAAGTTTTTCTGACTGCCTAATTAATCTATTCTTCACTCCCTTCATGCTGTGGCCTAATCTGATATCACAGGAAAACTCCTCGTCTGCTGAAGGTTGATTCCCAAGAAAAAATGGAATCACAAACACCTGCAACTGCTGGCACTTCTCTCTGATTTAAGGCCTGCAATTCAACTTGTGATTCAGCCTGATCACATACCTGGAACCCCAGGTTTTTCACAATTAAAACTTGTGCCCCAGTTGTGCCCGTATCTTAGAAAGTCAGAGTTGGCCATGGTGATCCACAATCTTGTTATAGCCCGAATAGACTACTGCAATGCCCTTTACATGGGGTTGCCTTTGAAGACTGTTTGGAAAATTCAAGTGGTCCAACAGGCATCAGTCAGATTCCTCATTGGGGCAGTATACAGGGAGCAGACAAGCCTCCTGTAATGTCAGCTCCACTGGCTGCCAGTCTGCTACCGAGCACAATTCAAAGTGCTGGCTTTAGCCTATAAAGCCCTAAACCGTTCCAGCCCATATTACCTGTCCCAAAGTATCTCCCTCTACGAACCATCTTGGAGGTTAAGATTGTCCAGGGAGGCACTGCTCTCAGTCCCACCTCCTTCAAAGGCACGATTGGTGGGGATGAGAGACTGGGCCTTCTCAGTGGTGGCCTCTTGGCTATGGAACTCCCTCCCAAGTGAAACCAGATCAGCTCTCTCCCTTCTGGCCTTCAGAAAGAAAGTAAACACACTCCTATGCGACCAAGCCTTCAGATAGTAATGTAGTGCAGTAAATGGATGCGGAATATGTGCAGTGACAACTGGAATGGCTCCGGACTACAATCTTGGATTGTGTCATTTTAATAATAATTAGTTTAATGCTTATACATTCTAATTTAATGTATTATTTATTTATTTATTTATTTACGACATTTATATGCCACCTTTCTCACCCCGAAGGAGACTCAGAGCGGCTTACACGTAAAATGTAAATACAATATATTATATTATTTCCATAGCACAATATTAATATTATATATTACATTGTACTATAATATTATACTGCAATATTTTTAGTAATATTACATGTAATCTATATATATAAAATGTTAACATACGTGCAATGACTGATATAGACAAAGCAACTACACATCGCAGAAAAAACACAACTCGACAACCTTCCACAACATACCACGAGGTACCTATAGCGTCGAAAAACAAGGCCCTAGGTACCTTGCAACACCCCCCCAAACAGACCCACGCCGCTACCCAAGTCTCCCAAAGCACTTCCCCACTCCCTCCCCACTGTCTCTAACAACAAACACACACTCACCCCAAAACAACAGCTCAAAAACACACCCCCCTTCCTGCGCACCTGGCGCCCAAACCCCACCGGAACGATCGCACACTTCCCCAAAGAGACGCACGCCGCTACCCAAGTCTCCCCAAAGCACTTCCCCACTCCCCTCCCCACTGTCTCTAACAACAAACACACACTCACCCCAAAACAACAGCTCAAAAACACCCCCCCCTTCCCGCGCACGTGGCGCCCAAACCCCACCGGAACGATCGCACACTTCCCCAAAGAGACGACGCCGCTACCCAAGTCTCCCAAAGCACTTCCCCACTCCCCTCCCCACTGTCTCTAACAACAAACACATACTCACCCCAAAACAACAGCTCAAAAACACCCCCCCCCTTCCCGCGCACGTGGCGCCCAAACCCCACCGGAACGATCGCACACTTCCCCAAAGAGACGCACGCCGCTACCCAAGTCTCCCCAAAGCACTTCCCCACTCCCCTCCCCACTGTCTCTAACAACAAACACACACTCACCCCAAAACAACAGCTCAAAAACACACACCCCTTCCCGCGCACATGGCGCCCAAACCCCACCGGAACGATCGCACACTTCCCCAAACAGACGCACGCCGCTACCCAAGTCTCCCCGCTACCCAAGTCTACCCAAAGCACTTCCCCACTCCCCTCCCCACTGTCTCTAACAACAAACACACACTCACCCCAAAACAACAGCTCAAAAACACCCCCCCCCCTCACGCGCACATGGCGCCCAAACCCCACCGGAACGATCGCGGCAGAAGGCTCTCCTCCGCCCCCACGCCTCCTTTCCGCTGCCCGGGGATGGGGCCGGGGGAGCCGCGCCGTCTCTCCCTGCGGCCTCCTCTTCGGGCAGCGGAAGGGAGGCGGCGGGCGGCGGAGGAGAGCCCTCTGCCGCCTCTCTTCCGCTGCCCGAGGAGAGGGCCGCGGGGGAGGGAGATCACGCGGTTCCCCTTCGGCCTCTTCGGCCTCCTCCTCTACACATATACACAACAACATATAAACACAAACATACAAACACATATAAATACACAACCACATACAAACACATATATATACACACCTATACATACACATCCACACTAATACATACACATATATACACACACATATCAGCACATCTCCATATACACACATACATACACACACATATACATACACAAACACACATATATATACACGTATTCATACACAAAAAACCCACAGATAAATACACACACATATATACACACATACCAAGAACTATATACACACACATATACACACACAAATATGCACATACAAATACATGCACACACACACACCAAAACACAAACACACATACCCCCCAAATATCAACACACACATACACATACAACTATAAACACACACACACACACACACACACACACAACACACATGCTCACATCATTTCCACAACTTACATACCCAGACTTTCTCGCATCACCTACATAGAGCACAGCAACGCGTGCCGGGTTCAGCTAGTTAAAATATATATTTATATTTACATGTTTATTTCAATTAGCTGTCTGTTTTATGTGGCATTGAATGGTTGCCTACTTGTAAGCCCGCTCAGAGTCCCCTTCGGGGTGAGAAGGGCGGGATATAAATCTGGTAAATAAATCATAAATAAATAATAAATAATATACATTGTATGGTATAATGTAGTTTATGATACTATACTGTTCCTCTTAGTGTACCATAAACTCTGTATTGACTTGATATTAATATTGAAACGCAGCAATGAAAATCAAATTAAGACAAATAAAGGCAAACAACATAATGCAAAACCAGCTCTGCAGTATTATAAAAACAGATTTCTGAATGCAGTGTGCACTTTTAGCTAAATGCAGTCGATAAACTTTTGTCGGTTGCTTGAGTTCCACTTAAATGCACGTCTAAAGTTTATATAAAACCCTCTCTCGGCATTACTTCGCGAATGAAGATTCTTAGTAAGAACTCATCCCACGCTTTTTACAAGCGCGTTGATGACTAAAAAGGCCAATCTGAGATAGGCAAGTTCGGTTGCAGAAAGCACAGCAGAAAGTCTCCTTGGGTGATGTTGTTTCCAAGTTGCGGTTCTTTCTGCGTTGTCGTTTCTCTTCGAGACCCATTCGGCGTGTCTTCTCGAAAGAGGCCGCAGCATTGTGGATAGTGCGTTTCCATGCCTCCTGATGTGAGGCCAGGGTGGACCATTGTTGGTGATCAATCTGGCTGAGCCTGAGATGTTATTTCAGGGAGTCCTTATATCTCTTTTTGGGGCACCTCTCTTGCACTGACCCGTGGCGAGTTCACCATAGAGTAGTATCTTTGGGAGGCGGTGGTCTTCCATCCTAGAGACGTGCCCTGCCCAGCGCAGCTGTGTTCTCAATAGCATGGCCTCAATGCTGGTGATCCCTACTTGCTCAAGGACAGCAACATTAGTCACATAGTCCAGTGTATATTCAGGATTGTGCTAAGACAGCCCTGATGAAAGCGTTTGAGGAGTCGTAGGTGTTGGCGATAGGTGACCCATGTTTCAGACCCATATAGGAGAATAGACAGTACGATAGCTCTGTACACACTGATTGTGGTGCTTTGCCTCAGGTGCTTGTTGCTTCAGACTCCTTTGTGAAGTCTTCCAAATGCACTCTATGCCATTGCTAATCTGTGATCTATCTCTTTGTCAATCTTGGCATCTGAAGAGATGAGGCTTCCCAGGTAGGTGAACTGCTGGACAGACTTAAGCACAGATGTGCCTATGCTGACGTGGGGATGATGGTGTTCTTCCTGTGGTGCGGGCTGGTAGAGGACTTCTTTTTTCTTCAGGCTGACTTCCAGCCCAAACAGCTCTGCAGCTGTTACAAAGCAGGATGTGAGGCGCTGCAGGGCTGCTTCTGAATGGGCGACAAGGGCAGCATCGTCAGCAAAAAGCAGCTCACGGACTAGATAGTTTAGAGTCTTAGTGCGAGCCTTCAGACGGCTTAAGTTGAACAAGCTACCATCAGTACGATAGCGTATATATATGCCGTCTTCTTCGAGGTCTGCCGTAGCCCTTTGGAGCATCACGCTGAAGAAGATTGTAAATAGGGTTGGTGCAAGAACACAACCTTGTTTCACTCCATCAGTTATAAAAACCATATATATCTCTATCTATATCCACAGCAACATGAAATATATAGGCTAAGTCAGTGTTTCCCAACCAGTGTGCCGTGGCACACTAGTGTGCCGTGAGTGATCATCAGGTGTGCCGTGGGAAATTGGAACCTCCAATACCATTTCTTCCCCCTCCTGCTGAACTCTTTTCCTTCTCCACTCGGGCTTCCTTCTTCCCAGCCTCGCTCTGCTTGCTTTGCCTTGCTTTGCTCACGCTGCCGCTTCTGCGGGAGGGGGGAGGGAGGAAGACGTGACCCGTGCGGGCGCTACTGCGCAGACCCGCCCCACGTCTTCCTCCCTCCCCTCCACAGTGCTCTCTGGATAGAGGTGAACTACAACTCCAAAACTCAAGGTCAATGCCCATCAAACTCTTATAGTATTTTCTCTTGGTTATGGGAGTTCTGTGTGGGAAGTTTGATTCCATTCCATCATTGGTGGAGTTCAGAATGCTCTTTGATTGTGGGTGAACTATAACTCCCAGCTGTTGAGCAAGACCTTCGTGTGGGTTTTTCTGCCATTCCTGCCAGGATATCTATGTTGTGTTCATCGAAACAGGCCCAGGTTTCACACGGAGTGTATAAATACATTTAAAAACATATTAACTGTATGTATTACTGTGTTAGAGTGTCATTTTGTGTCATTTTGCTTGGTGGTGTGCCCCACGATTTTGTAAATGTAAAAAATGTGCTGCGGCTCAAAAAAGGTTGAAAATCACTGGGCTAAGTGACATGTATAATAGTTCAGCTGTTTTAAATAGTAATACCTTCTTCCAATCACAAGATTTGCAAATATTCCTGTGAATTTAGGATTCTTTAGAGAGTTGATTTCGAGGATTATCTGTGGCAAATCATAAAATGTTGCAAAGAGAGTTTTGCAGCTCCTCCCATTGTGTTTGCGAGTGTATTCCCCTTATTTGTCATCCCCTGCCAAGCAGATGTGTTATTTATAAAGCCTCTTGGTGGCAAAGGCTCCCCTGAGCCTGTAACATCTGCGGCGATGAAAAGCACCCAGTTAAGTTGCCAAAGCTGCTTTTCATCTGCCAATTGAATGCTCCTGGCACATGAAATCTGGCATATGATGCATGCACACTACTAGGCTGAATATATAGTAAGTCATAGCTGCATTTGGAATGGGCTTGGGGGAAAATGGGTACAGATATAAGATCTGAAGTAAGGAAAGAATGGCCCATTGAGGAGGAAACAAGCTTGTTTCCTGCTACTGTACTCTACTCTACTAAATTTAACTGATTTCTGGAATGTTAAATTGCCTCTATGTCTGTCTATATTTGTTGTATATTAATGGCATTGAATGTTTGCCTGTATACAAGCTTCCGCTTGGGACACAGGACAGAGACCGTGCTGGTCTCGATCACAGACCAGCTGCGCTGCCAGTTGGACCTAGGTGGGTCAGCGCTGCTAGTATTATTGGACCTCTCGGCAGCATTTGACACAGTTGACCATTCACTATTGATCCACCGTTTAGCCATGATGGGAGTTAGGGGGTGTGACAACCCCTTGTTTACCGGCCTCAGACTGGACAATCTTTCGCAATCCAAACTGCTAACCCTAAATGCAAGGGGCCTCGAAGTTACCTCAGCAACTTCTGTCTTATGGCAGGGTAGACTATCTCCCCACTAACCATTGAATTGCAGAGACTTTAAATTTCTCAGTAACCACTTGACCACACTGCCACCATTTGTCTGTCTGACCACTGACCTTGAGGGCCACCACCAATAAAAGAACTAACAGAGGTGTTTTTCTTTTAAGATGTAAATAATTTATTATGACACAAATGGGTACAAATCTTGATTGGTTTTATACTTCCTCAGAGGCACAAACTTATTCTGTTACACAAAACACAATGGGGATATACTATAGGGTTTCCACTAACCCTCTATAAACCCCTGGACTCTTCCGTCTTTAACTAGGGTCTCTACACCCATAAAACTGGACTGCTCTCTTGCAGACCTTAAGACCAACTAAAGACTGAACTGTTCTCTTTACAGTCCCAGCCTCCCAAAAACTAAAACAAAACAAACTCCTCCCCTCTCATGGCAGTTGGCTTCCAACCGCTCTTTACCAACTGTAAAATTCAAACCTTGAACATTCTAAAGGCTCTGGCCCTGGTTGCTATGGCGACAGCTCTTCAGAGCTTCTGCCAAGCCTCCCTTCTGTTTCACCCACAGCAACAATTCATAGAATATTCCTTTGAACTACACAAAACAACATACATTTAACATATGTTATACAACATTTACACACAAATAATCGACATCATTACAGGGGGTCCGCCCTTAAATGGGTGGCCCCCTTTCTCCAAGATCGGGGGCAATGCGTGGAGAGGGGAGGGATGGCCTCGGAAAGGTTCCCTCTTAATTGTGAGGTTCCCCATGGGGCTATCCCCTCTCCTCTATTATTTAACATCTACATGCGTCCACTGGCCCAACTGGTGCGTAGCTTTGATCTGGAGTGTCATCCAAAGGTGTGTGAGAAATGA
>JARBWK010003136.1:0-13168 GCA_030556195.1 Anolis apletophallus | reverse complement strand
CTTTGCTCCTACTCCTGCTTACCTTACCCTGTTCCTCCTAATGCCATTCTCCTTCACTTCTTGAACTCTGTCATTTGCATGAGTCACTCCCTCTGTTTCTCTCACCTTGTATGTCAAAAGCAAGAGATTGCTTGGTTCTTGTAGAAACTATCCCACATATTGTGACTCCTTGAAATCAAGGCTAGCTGATGGTTAAGATGACCGCAAAGGTGGAATCGTTTGTTTCAGATCCCATTTTTTCATAAAAACTGAGACTGAACTTAAATCTTAGGAAGATTAAAAGATGCAGATAAAAATAAAAAGACTGTATTTGGAAAACCTTCCCCACACCTTTAGCTACTGAAAGCAAATATTTCAGTATGTAGAAAGCAAGATAAGAAGACAACCTCTTAAAACAAGAACAATCATTTTGCGCTTTAATTGCATGCACAATCACACAAATCCAGCATGAATAAAATTTGCTCCTAATGTAAAATCAACACATAATTGTATTAGAGTTCCCAGTTAGCTGTTTTCCCATAGCTTGCAGTGTAATACAGCCAATACATTTATTATTGTTGTTGTTATTATTATTTCAAACTCTGTTGGCTCTGTAGCATCAAGTAATCCTGTATCGGTTAAATGGTTACTCCAGATAGCTGCTCCTATTTCCAATGTCAATAGCCAGCCCTCCAGAAAAAGAAGCCGCTGGAGAGTAATATAATTAATGTGTGACAAGGCAACCTCTGTCAATAGCCAACATTTTGTCCCACCCTACCCCAGGTCTAACAATTGGACAAATGCTAACAAAAAGATAAAGGCCTCAGAGCCTTACATATGGTAAGGGCTGGATTCCACATGGGTGTCACCTGTCACACTTGGGGGGGGGGGGTATATAAGATTTTATTGTTGTTGCTGTTATTGTCTGCTCTCTAAGAAATAATTATATGATGTTTTGATAGTTTTATCTTAAGAACATGTTAGAAAGTCAAGTAATATGTAAGAGCAAAATTAAAATGTGGCTCACCTTCCATTTGCAAGCCAATCCAAACGAAGAAATTGAGCCACACACACCAAGTAGTTGTTTTTACAAGATTCCAGGGGGGAGGGGAGGGTAAAACAGCTATAATTTTAAGTTATGCTTATACATTTAATGCCAGGGATTCTAACTCTTTGTTACACGTATAGAAATTCACATGAGATCTATGGGTTGGGTGTCATACATATCTGTCCAATCATTTTTTGGCTACTGGGTTATTTGGGATGGAATCTCAGAATCTAAGACTAGGTGATCAGCACACAACAAGCATTTGTTTATAGGGGGGCCCAGTAAAAGGTATGTTATGGGATCAATCTTGCCCAGTAGTTGGTGATAGGCTTGCACAAAATTTTGGATTAGATCAGAATTTGTATCTGATTCGTAAAATTTTGACATACAAAGGTGAGTTGTGAGGCATGGAAGGAAAGGTAGGCATGTGTGTGTGTGTGGGGGTGAGAATTTGAATCACTTACTCATTTTTTTGTAAATGTTTTGTAACATTTCGATGTCTCCCAAGGTCAGTTTAATTTTCACTATAACCATTAAGCAACTTTGGTAAAGCTGCTTTTAAAATCTTTTAAAATTTCATTCCTTTGGCCTCATCTTCACCAGTACCGCCATAATGGAGGCGATGTGGGCGTGGCTAATCAAAGCAAAACAACAAAGCTAATGAAAGCCATCTTAACTGTAATTTGGGAAGACCAGGCCCCCCCAATGATAGAGATTGAAAAATATCTGCCTTAAAGTGCATTCCCCAGTATGTCTTGGGAGAAGAATGTACCAATCAGAAGAGAGAGAAAATTATCCCTACCCTTAAACAGTTTTCTGAAAAGCACGTTTCACCACAATAGCTTTAAAAATGAGGAAGATAGGTGTTCCTGAAGTTTCCTAATAGTAGTTGCATTACATGGTTTGGAAAGCAGGGAGCCAAATACCAAACTACATTTCCGAGTATGCCTTGGGAGGAGAATGCACCAATCAGGAGAGGAGAGAGAAAATTATTTAGTTTTTTAGATTTCTGATTTTACCCCATTTGACCACATGGTTTCATACATCACATAAATAAATGCATGCATGCATGCATGCATGCATGCATACATACATACATACATACATACATACGTATTCTCTTCACCATTTTATAGCACAATCCCATGCTGGTCTACTCAAAAGAAAATCACTCTGCATGAAAAAAATGTGGTGCAGCCACCGAGAAGGCCAACTCTCTCATTTCCACCAACAGAACTTAAGATAGAGATGGAACCAAGAAATGGCCTCTCTTGAAGATCTCAGGGCCAGACAGGTTTGTATAAGGGGATGCGGTCAGCCAAATAGCCAAGATCTGAACAGTCTAGGGCTTTAAAGGTCATTAACCAGTACTTTGAATTGTGCCTGGAAACAGACTTGCAGCCAGTGGAGCAGCTGCAATATGACTGCATCCTAGGGGGGACGTGTTTGGCTTATCCTCTTTAAAGAACAATGTTTTCAATCAGTAATGTTCAATTTATGTCTGTTTGCTGAATAGGTTTTCTGTAAATTTCATGTCATGCTTACATGAAATGATGAACAGTTTTACACGAGGTTAAATAAAAATGTACTACAGCAATTAAAACAAAACAAACTGCAATAAATGTTCCCAAAGTGAAATGCAAGTTCAACCTTGAAAGCGTACATGAAGAGCATTCAACTCATTTGAACTCTAAATTGATTTCTGCATAACATTACTTAGGGCAATGAGAATTTTATTTAAGTTACTGTTGCATCATCTGTCCCTCTAACAAGGATGTCGAAAATAGCCTCTGGTCTACCTTGATTTGAATTTCTCTTATCTTTTTCCAGAAACCCATCTGCTGTAACATCAATGAAGACAGGCTCCATTTCCAAGCATATTTTAAACATGTTGACATTTCAGATGCTTTCATATGGATGTGTATTGAATCTGATTGTTACCTAACGTTTCATTTAAGCAAACGAAATCCACAAATTGATCTTGCCCACAAATAGTTGGATTGAGCAGACACATAAAAGCTATCTCCTGGCCATTATTTTAGAATAGAGTTTTCTTTAGGCTATCTTCAGACTGGAGTTAATAGGCTCATGGAAGAAAATGGTAGGTTACATACCTGTGACCATCTTTCTTCGAGTGAAGCTCTGTGAATCCACACTTATGAAGTTTGCGCGCCAGCGCGGGCTTCCCAACGGAAACTTTTCCAGTTTGAAACTTTTTTGGCGGTAGCTCCGCCCAGCCAACCCGGAGGGCATAAAAGGCGCCTCCAGCGCGCCCACGCCATTCCTTACGCCACGTAGCAACAAGGAAGGGTGGTTTGAGAAAGAGGGGATGGCCGGGCGGGTCGTGTGGATTCACAGAGCTTCACTCGAAGAAAGATGGTCACAGGTATGTAACCTACCATTCTTCTTCGAGAGCTCTGTGAATGCACACTTATGAAGATTTACCGAGCTAAGGTAAAGGAGGTGGGAACAAACCAGCCAGATTGTAGAAAAAATGAACAGGTTTATTGCAACCAGCAACCTGAATAAATAACACTTTAAACACATAATATATGAGTGGGAGGCAGGCTCCCACTTGTAAACACAGTGCAACAAGCACCATTCATGTCAGGCACGCAGGCCTCAAACATAAGTGCAATATTAGCAGAAATGCAACAAGCACCATTCATGTCAGGCACACAGGCCTCATAACAGTGAGTGCAACAAGCACAACCTGAGAACAAAGGGTGCACAACTGGTGCAACCTACCCGTAAATGGGTAAAGCGCGCTTTAACCGGTAGACTGTGCCCCTACCTGGGGCACGGCACATACTTAACATTGACAGTGCAATGAACAGGAGGGGTTCGAACGACGCAACTGTCGATCGACCAGTGCAAAAACAAGGGAGAACTGGGGCTGACTACTCTGCAGCACCTAGTGGGGTCTTTGGGTTAAGAATCGACCGACCAAAGGCCGCCTCCCTCCCAAACAGGGTGTCTACCCGGTAATGAGATATAAAGGTAGAGGGGTTGGCCCAGATGGCCGCCCTACAAATTTGGTCCAGGGGAATCCCTTGGAGGAACGCAGTTGACGTGGCCACTGCCCTAGTCGAGCGTCCCTTAACCTTAGATGGGCACGGTTGACGGGCTATCTGATAGCACAGTTCAACCAGGGATGCTACCCAATTAGAAATTCTCTGTGCTGACACCGGCAAGCCCAGCTTGTCGGTGGCGTACGATACAAACAGTCGGGTCGATCGGCGGAAATCCGCCGACCGGTTCTTGTAGGTCAGAAGGGCCCTTCTGACGTCGAGGCCGTTTGTCCTCGAGTCCGTGTCCCCGGTTTGGGCCAGTCCCAAGTCCGGAAGCACGATGTCCGTGTTCAGGTGGAACGGAGACACCACCTTCGGCAGAAAGGTGATGTCCGTCCGCAGGATGGCCCTATCTGCTAAAAACAGCAGGTAGGGCTCGTCGACACGGAGCGCCGCCAGCTCGGAAGGGCGACGCGCCGAAGCAATGGCGACTAAGAAGGCCACCTTCCAGGATAGGAGCCGCAGGTCGATGGATGACAGCGGCTCAAACGGTGGGGATGTCAGGCAGGACAGCACCAGGTCCAAGTTCCACCCCGGTGTAGGTGGATGCACCGGGGGACGAGTGTTGTTAACACCCCTCAGGAACCTCTTGACCATCGGGTACTGGAACAGCGAGGGACCGCCCCTCTGCTGGTTCTGCCAGGTGAGGGCCGCCAAATGGGTCTTCACCGAGGACATGGATAGACCCCTGTCGACCAGTTGTGCCAGGAACTCCAAGACCGATGAGACTACCAGCGGGAAGACGGTGGTAGATCGGGAAGCCTGGAACCTCTCGTAGCGGGCGATGCAAGCTGCGTACGCCTTCGACGTGGCCGGCTTGTGGGCTGCTGCCAGGATCGCTGCTACAGCTGGAGAGACCTCTGGTGCCGACGAATCCTCCACGCAGTCAAGTGCAAGGACTGAAGGTCCGGGTGGAGGAGCATCCCGTTCTCCCGAGTCAGAAGGTCTGGTCGGTGAGGGAGTGGCATGTAGTCCTGACCCGCTAGGTGTAGCAGGGTCGGGAACCAGACTTGTCTCGGCCAGTAGGGAGCGATGAGGATGCAATCGGTCCCTGCTAGCTGGATCCTCTCGACGATCCGAAGGAGGAGCGGGAACGGCGGGAATAGATAGAAGAACCCCGTCGTCCAGTCGAGCAGAAGGGCGTCCCCGAGGCATCCCCGGTGTGCATCCGGGGCAAGCCTTGCACCGAAAACTGGCAGTTGGTTGTTTTCCGGCGATGCGAAGAGATCTGCGTCCGGGAACCCCCACCGCTGAAACACACGGTGGAGCTCGTCCGGATGCAGCATCCATTCGTGGGACGACCAGCTGGTCCTGCTGAGGCAATCCGCTTCCTCGTTCTCGACACCCGGGAGATGGACCGCCCTGGGAGTTACTTGATGGTGGACGCACCACTCCCACAGGCTCTGGGCTAGGGCCAGGAGTTTCCTCGAGCCCGTCCCGCCCTGCTTGTTCACGTAGTACATGGCCATGATGTTGTCTGTCCTGACCAGTACTACTTTCCCAGTGACGAGGGGGAAAGGCCCGGAGAGTCTTGGTGATGGCCAGAAGCTCCAGATAGTTGATGTGATGAAGCTTCTCCACCGCCGACCACTGTCCGTTGACCGACAGGGTGCTCGTGTGGCCTCCCCATGCCTGTAATGACGCGTCGGTCGTCACTGTGATGGCTGGGTCTACGGTGTGGAAGGGGACTCCCCTGCACACGTTGCTCTTGGACGCCCACCATCGGAGGGAGTCCTTGACCGCCTTTGGCAGGGATAACCTCTTTGAGTGGTGCTCCCTGACCGGATCGAAATGGTCGAGGAACCAGCGCTGCAGTGGTCTGAAGCGCAGTCTCGCCAATGGGGTTACAGCTACTGTCGAGGCCATGTGGCCTAAGGTCACTTGGATTTGTTTCGCCGTGATGGCGGGCCTGTCGCAGCTGTGTATCTCGCGTCGAAGAGCCTGGAATCTGACGTCTGGCAGATAGGCGAGCTGATCGACGGAGTTGAATATCGTGCCGATGAACTTGATAGTCATCGTAGGGACCAGCTGGGACTTTTCCTCGTTGAGGCGCAGACCCAATGAGGAGAGTAGTTGTAGGGTCGTAGAGACCTGTTGATTCAGAAGTTCTGGAGACTGGGCCGCCAGCAGCCAGTCGTCCAGATACGGAAAAATCCGGATCTTTTGCCTCCTCAAGTGCGCAGCCACGACCGACATGCACTTTGAGAATGTTCGAGGTGCTGTCCCGAGGCCGAACGGGAGGACGTTGAACTGGTACGCCCTTCCCGCCACCTTGAAGCTCAAGAAACGTCGATGAGCAGGTCGAATCGAGACGTGGAAATATGCGTCCCGAAGGTCGATCGACGCAAAGTGGTCGTTGGACCGGAGAAGTGGGAGAATGGACGACACTGACACCATCCTGAATTTCCTCGGCGAAACGTACGCGTTTAAGTCTCTGAGGTCCAGGATGGGTCGCAGGGAACCGTCTGGCTTCGGCACGGTGAAATACCGTGAGAAGAATGCCCCTCTTTCCTTGCTCTTGGGGAGCTGTGAAATCGCTCCCTTTTGAAGCAACGCGTCGACCTCCTCCAAGATCACCCTGGACGGCTGTGTCTCGACGATGAACCCCGTGGGTGGAAGTTCGTCGAACTCCAAGGCATAGCCGTCTTCGACAATCCGGAGAACCCATGCATCTGAGGTGATGCGTCGCCAGGCATCGATGTAGCGGGCCAGGCGATCTCCGAATGGCGGGTGTGGTGGTGGAGGTCGAAGGATGGGAGGAGGCATGGTGGTGGCAGCGGTACTTTGCGACAAGGCGGTGTCGTCCAGCGCCCCGTCAAACGCGACGGTTGGATTGTCCATTGCCATTGCCATGGCGAGGTCGGGACTTGTTTCCCTGTCGGGGTCTGTTGGACTGTTGTTGCTGCCTCGGTTGCTGCTGTTGCTGCTGCTGAGGCGCCGAGTACCTTGGGGCTTGGCGGTACTGCTGCTTGGGCTGAAACTTGGCCCGTTGGTAGTACTTCGGCCTGGGTTGTGGTTGAGGCCGGTCCAATTTTGCTGTCAAGACTCTAAAGTCGTGAGTGGCCTTGAGTCTGTCGTCCGTGCCCGCAAAGAAAAGTCCCTGGGCATCGAACGGCAGATCCTCGATCGTCTTCCTCGAATTCGTGGAAAGGCCAGAGGATTTGAGCCAAGCGTGTCTCCGGATGGCGACACCGTGGGCTAGCAGCTTCCCCGAAGTGTCCGCTGTGTGGCGGGCCATGAGGATCTGATGGTGTGCTAGCGACTCTGCCTCCTGGGAAATGGAGAGAAGCGCCGTCTGCTGCTCCCGAGAAAGATCCTGGAAAAAGGGTTGAGCCCTTTCCCAGAGGATCTGGTGATACGCTGCCATACAAGCGCCGTAGTTGGCCATCTTGGTCAACAGGAGCCCGGCCTTGTAAATCTTTCGACCCGTTGTGTCGAATCTCCTTCCCTCCTGATCTGAGGGCGCCGCAGATTCTCGGCCCGAGGTTTGGGCGGAGGTGACGATCATCGAGTTCGGCACTGGATGGTCGTGGAGCCAGCTCCTCTCCCTCTCGTCTATCTTATACCATGCCTCGATGCGACTTGACGTAGGAGGGATGGTAGACGGAGTTGCCCATGATGCCTTGACCGCCTCCTCCAGCGGTTCTAGCATAGGAAGGTGCGGTTGGGCCGCATCTTCGATCTGCACCCGTCTGAACACTGGGCAAGCGCTGGACCTCGTGGGGACATAGGTTTGCATCCCCAGGGATCTCGCCATCCGGCCCATCTGCTCACCGAAGGCCTTCACGTTGTCCGTCGGCGAAGAGGGAGGGTTCGCGTCACAGCCCGTATGGGAGGGCGTTCTGTCCATGTTGAGGGACAGGATGGATCCTGATCTTATCGATCGAGGGACCTCGCCATCCTCCATCTCGTCTCCCGACCAAGGCTGGACCGTGTCTGGGATCACCGGCGGTTGAGATTGTGGAGGCGACCTGGACGTCGACGGGATGTTTGGCATCTCTGACGACACAGGAGGAGGTGTTCGCTTGGCCGGGGCCAGGGCGAGCCTCGTGGTCTGCCTGCCTTTGTCTGGCGAAGTCGCGAAGAGTTGTCGAACCGAGGTCTGTCCCGGAGGAGCGAGGACGACGGTCTGGACAGAGTTCTCTGGCGACACACGGTGCTCTACCCCTGTCTCCACAGCGAGAACAGGGGCAGGCGAAGAGTCGGGGCAGGAGACTGAAGACGATGACGTCAGCGTCCTGCGCCTTTTCGGTGAGGGAGGTCTCGAGGCAGCGGCCTCCAGAGACTTGCCCGGAGTCACAGGAACCAGGCCTCTGGTCTGGGCTCTACGGGCTTCTTCACTCGACCTCCGGAAAGCTATCTCCATAGCCCGATCGGAGGGAGTCCTCGAAATGGCTGACCTCTGGGAGAGGCCCGACGCCATTGAGCTTGTCGATGCTCTTCGAGGAGGAGGCAGCTGGACCGTTTCGGTGGTTACGGTGCAGGGCCTCTTCGACACCGAAGTCTTCGAAGTCTTCGAGGAGACAGACTTGGTGGAATTCTTCTCCTTGTGCGGACGCTTCCCAGCCGGGCGAGCGGTCGACGCAGCGGGGACCGAAGCAGCCGCCTCGGATCCCAAGGAGGCAGATGGGACAGCCGTCGCCATCTGTGGAGGGCAGAGAGCACGCTCCGTGAGGTAGGCCTGAAGCCTGCGGGCTCTCGCTCTTCGAGTGGCGGTCGAGAAGGCCTGGCAGTGCCGGCAGGCAGGAACGACGTGTCCCTCCCGAGACACCGGAGGCACTTCGAGTTACCGTCACAGTCCGGGATCTTGCTACCGCAGGATAAACTCCTTTTGAAACTAGTTGTGGACATGCTATGTTCACACAACCAGCCGTTTCGATGTTGCCCAAGTGGCGGAAAACAAAGGAATGGCGTGGGCGCTGGAGGCGCCTTTTATGCCCTCCGGGTTGGCTGGGCGGAGCTACCGCCAAAAAGTTTCAAACTGGAAAAGTTTCCGTTGGGAAGCCCGCGCTGGCGCGCAAACTTCATAAGTGTGCATTCACAGAGCTCTCGAAGAAGAAGTTAGGTTTCACATATTTGATCAAATTTGGATTAGGATTAATTTAAGCAGGCAAGACTTCCAAGCATTTTATGTGTATATTAACAGTACTGAGTTTGGTTATTTCTTTCATGGACATTTCAGTTTGCTTAAAAATCCTGGAAACCAACTGGGAGGGGAGGACTATTTGCTGGCCCACAATGAATGGAGGCTACGTTTGAGTTAGTCCTGGCTGGGATTACTTTTTGTGGGGTGAAGCCATCCTATTTAAAGTTGAACAGTCTCTGCAGCTCTGCATTAGGTTTAAATCACAGCACCACCCACCCACTTTATAGCAATATACTTAGAGGTCACATCAGGGCTGGGTAGGAATCCCTTCTCTCTTTATTGGTGTGTGTGTGTATTGAGAGAGGCAGGTATGTGTTCTCTAGAAATTTTCTAGATGCCTCAGAAAATTCCTTGGCATGCTTCCCTGAGAAGATACAGTACAGAATTGCTTTTTTCTCCTCATACATGAAGGGAAGGAGAGCTTTTTGCTCCCTTCTAATTAAGAGCTAAAAGGTAGTCCTGGCTGGGACTTTGTGGGGATGCGGTCAGCATAGTCACATAGCCCCACCCACCCTCCATTCCTGCTTGGATGCTGACCCACCCTACCACCCATTAACAGTGTACTTAGGGGCCAGGTAGGAATGTTCCCCTCCCCTATGTTCTCGGGGAGGGGGGGAGAGGGGTTCTCCTACCCTACCCTGTTCATGAAGGGCTAATTGGATGTGTGGGCTTTAAATAGGCAATCATGCAGAAAACAGGGATAGGTTTATATCCTGATGTGCATGTAAGGGAACCCTTTGTGGTGTAGACCATGAACAGGAACCCTCGCCTGTGGTTTAAATGAATGGAGGTGAGGGTGAACAGAAATGGCTTTGAGCGGTCAGAATTCTGGTCTCAATATCCTCGGGAACTGGGATGGAATTCTCTATGTGTTTCCTTGAGTGGTCACTCTGGAATCAACAGATTGTTGCATTCGGGGACCCAGGTCCTCATTCATGGTAGTTGAGGAGTAGGTCTTAGATGGCCACTGCCTCAGCTTATTACACACCAAGTTCATGCGATTTAAATTGGCTGGCAGATCACATAGAGGTTGATTGGTAACATTAATAAAAGTTGTTCATAGCTTAACCCTCACTGGTGTATTGATTCATTATTTCGGTGGTTTGGGAGCAAAAGTTGATGGAAGTTATTCATTTCAAGAGGGTTTGTTATTATTCATAGTTTCTACAGTAAGTTCAGGAGCATTTTTCCCATGGAGAAATGGGAAGTACTTAAATTGAATGTACAGTATGTGTGCATAGTTCCAGATTATAGGACACAGCTCCTTACCAGTTTCAAAGAACTTACTTTCCCTGAAGAGCAGTGACAGTTCTCTTCTGTTTCATCATACTATCAATGTCACCTGCCCTACAAGATGACACACAGAGCTTCCTCTCACATAACAGAGAGGTTCCAATATATTTGTAGGAACATAGGATGACATGCAATACTGTATCCCAAGCTGACATCTGAAAAAGCCTCAAAATTGAAAGACATTTGTGCATGAACACAACAGGTTTACATCTCTTGGGAGTATGAATGTTTCATATGCCCTTAGTTCCATATTTCATCCTGAGACAATGCAACATCATGACACCTCCCTGACATTACTGTCGGCATCAAACTAAAGAACAATCTTGTTATTTTGAAAACAAAATAAAACTTACTTATTGCCAAAAACAAACAAACAAAACCCTAAAGAGCAATCTACTCCAGCAATCTATTTTCCACAAGGGCCAACATGATTCTGCTAGCAACTCCATAACTAGGACATGAAGGTATTAGTACACTTTCACTTCTTTTAACAGTGACTTGTATTTAGAGGGAGAGGTTGTAGATAGCCATCAACCATTATGGCAAGTAGTAATTTACAGGACATGAGACAATTCTGACATGTCTAGGTGTTAATTTTCTATTTGGTCTCTGCATAAATTACCCAGTATGCTCTCAAAACTCATAATTCCTGAAATATAAAAAGTCATTTTTTCTTTTAGGGCCCTTCCAAACAGACACCAAAATGTGGGACCTGCCGGGCTTTTATCAGAGACATACAGACAACCATGTATGGTAAAAGTGAATTAAATCAGGAGAAAGCAAGTAAAACCTGCTTTGTTCTGTATTAATTTGATAACCCATTAGATTTGTGCCTTCCTGAAAAGCCCCGTCTAATGGAATGTTGGGCCTGTGAGGACTCCCGGGGATGAATCCCCACAGCCATTTTCTACCTTTTGTGCTCCTGTGGTCCAAAAGCTGTGAGATGAAGTGAGGTACTCCTTTATACCCCCACCTACCTAACAATCTATATTTCACCTATTCAATGTAGATTGTAAATCCCCTGAACGAGAATATAATGTGTTTTGTTAAAACATTTTGACAATAACTAACTCACAAAAGCATAGAGAAGTGAATTTGTGCTTGATGGGTACATGTCTATTATTTCAAACATAAAGCAGAATGAAGTTTTCTAAACTCATCCTCCATGAACACACTTCACTAAAAACCAAGCCGCAGTAACACCAGTTATCAGTCTAGTGGCCTAATTAGCAATTTAGAGTTATTAAATAGGCAATTAATGTCCTAGAGATTAATGCCCTATTGGAGAGATGTGAATTAAATGGTTTTTGGATTTAGAGTAAACAAAAGGGACTTTTTGCCTCGATATTGATTCAATCAGAAGTGATCCAAATATTTTTCCTTTTATAGAGTGGTTCATTTGAATTTGACTAAGAAATCTGTGCAGTGAAAGCATGAACAAGACTTGGAGCTGGATTTTGTTAGCAAGGTTTAAAAAGACATTTGGTGTGCAAACAGTCCTAAGCAGAAATGCATTCTCTAGTTATTTAATACAGAATTATCATTGTGGATATTTTTATTACAAGTATTAATTTTATGCCATAGTAACCATAATTAAAGCTAAAAAAAAATCCTACCCATCCTCCCAATAGCAAGACTGTTTTTATAGCTCTTATAACACTTCACAAAACTGTGGATACTCCATTTTTCATGAAAATATAACAACTCCATTGGAGAGTGAAACATAGGACTACGATTTACCTCAAATTAGAGGATTGGTTGAGGATGCTCCATTAGACATTGAAGATTTTTGTGTGTATCACTAAAATAACAGTAAATAACAAGTGATACAGTTCATAATGTTAACAAGAGAGCAACAACTTCTTCAGGGATAATGTTAATCAATTATGTACTTTATTGCACAAAGCTGCTATTCCATGGCAGTTACACAATCACCAAAAGCAGCTACATAGCGTCATGAACACCCTAACTATTGCATTTACACAATAGTAAAGCCTATTCACCAACCCATTATCCAATAAATGTCTGCCTACCCTCATAACCCTGTTCTCCCACACAGAAATGGAAGGGTTCATCACTTCAATTAAGTAGCAGGAACATTGTGGGATTAGCAGCTTTGGATGGGTTTTGCCCAAGAATGGGCTAGACATAAGGAGGAGGAAGAGAAGCAAGGGAGTTTGTGCCCCACATGTGATAAAAATTTTAAGTTATAGCAAGGAGTTTGTCATAAGTTAAATCACAAAAAAAAACAGATTGTGCTGTTTTCCATTTTTTTGTATACACTATATTTTAACAAATGTTAAGCCCCTCTTTATTAAAGAGTGGCCTTTCAGTGCCCCTAATTAAACAGTCTCTTTCTTTCTTCATTTCCCTCCCCCCACAATAAATCTTCTACCCAGTTAATCATGACACCCTTTTATTCAATTAAGAGGCTTTTAATCAATTAATCCAACTGATTAATCAATGAAACATTACAGCTCTAATTTACAACATTTGTTCTTCCCTTCTGAGTCCTTGTGGGAAAATTCTATCATGGCAGAAGAAGAAGAAAGTTCAAAATTAAGAGCAGAATACAGATATTGTTACAGGATGACTAGATGGAAATTATATTGAAGGGACACTTTCAAGGGG
>JARBWK010003135.1:0-13173 GCA_030556195.1 Anolis apletophallus | reverse complement strand
TCCTCCTGTCGTCCTCTTCTCCTCCTCCTCCCCGTGGGCGAGCCTCTCAGACGCCTGCTACGCGGAGGAAGCGAGGCGGAAGCCACAGGCTGCGGCGGCTCACGAACAGGTTGGAGCCCCGCTGGTGGCGGGAGAGAGCGGCATGAGGCGGAGGCAGCCCAGGAGCAGCGGCTTCCTTCCTCATCTCCATGCGTCGTTGCGTTTTTGTTTCAAGATTTGAAGGTCCGTGATCTGTGCCCCCTCAGCGTGTGCCCCTAGGCCATGGCCTAGCCTGGCCTTATGGGTAATCTGGGCCTGTGATGGAGGCTCCTTCTTTGGAGGCTTTGAAGGAGAGGCTGGATGACCATCTGTCGGGGTGCTTTGAATGCAATTTCCCTGCTTCTTGGCAGAATGGGGTTGGACTAGAAAGGGAAGGAGATTCCACCTGAACATGAGGGACGAACTTCTTGACTGTGAGAGTTGTTCAGCAGTGGAATTCTCTGCCCAGGAGTGTGGTGGAGGCTCCTTCTTTGGCTGGATGGCCATCTGTTGGGGGTGCTTTGATCGCAATTGTCCTGCTTCTTGGCAGAATGGGGTTGCACTGGGTGGCCCATGAGGTCTCTCCCGACTCTGGGATTCGTGGATTCTTGTCAGTATATAACGGCATAGAATGTTCTTTGATCCGCCCTGAGTCCCCTTCGGGGTGTCATGTAAATATGGTAAATAAATAAATAAATGGACCGACACAAATCCTCATTCACTCTCATTACAACATTCAGCCCTCGGCGGCGTCTGATAGCAGAGCTGTAGTAGACGCTGAGTTATCACCAGCTGGGAGCAGCATGCAGTTGGGAGGAGCTGATGATTCTGCAGAAGCGGGAGTCAGCAGAAAGAGAACTGTCAGCGATTCCAGCATTGATGAGTTAGAGCAGAAGAAAGGATTCGGCAGATACTTCCATCTCCCACGGATTCAGAGTCCTTTGAGGGTTTTCATGGAGATGTGGAACTTGAGTCAGAAGAGAGTGATACCGACCTAGATTGGACGTTGGTAAAAGAAATTCAGGATGTATGTAATGCTGACTCAAATAGTGACACGTTTATGGGGTTTGACAGTGACAAAGAGTGGCTCTCTGAAGCTTCTGGAAATGACTGGGAAACACTAAGTTTTGAGAATCGCTGGGAGACCTGGAGGGACGCTCAGAGTGTGTCAGCTGTAGAAAGGAATGCAGCTGTTTCGCCTGAGCTGGAAGGGTGTGACTCAGATGAGTCTGACCTTTATTTTATTTATTTATTTATTCTTCGGTCTTGTATTCCGCTCCTCCCTGCAGGCTCGGGGCGGATAACAACATATAAAATAGGCCAGCATGTATCAGCCATGCAGCCATACAATAAAACATAAAAACATAAAATCACGCATCACATCCCGAGGTACAAGATAAAATACAGTAGCATTTCCTTGGACCAGAGGTACCGTTACATAAGGAAATTACCCTAGGCTGGTTTGCCTAGTTGAAGGCTAGTCTAAAAGGGCGGTCTTGCAGGCCCTACGAATGGGATGAGCTCTGGGATAGCTCGTGTGTCGTCTGGGAGGGAGTTCCACAACACCGGAGCTGCCACAGAGAAGGCTCTTTGCCTGGTTGTGGATAAGTGGCAGGCGCGGCTTGATGGCACCAGGAGCAAAGTTCGATTCCTCCGAACGTGGTGATCTCAGGGAATATACGAACAAGGCGGTCCCTCAGGTACGCAGGCCCTAGGCCGTGTAAGGCCTTGAAGGTTAGAACCAACACCTTGAAGGCAATTCGGTACTCGATAGGAAGCCAGTGCAATTGCCTAAGGATGGGCGTGATGTGCTCCCTCACTGACGCTCCCGCCAGCAAGCGAGCAGCGGCATTTTGCACGAGCTTGAGTTTCCGGATTGTCGACAAGGGAAGGCCAACGTAGAGGGCGTTACAGTAGTCCAACCTCGAGAGGACCGTCGCTTGGATCACCGTGGCCAGGTCGCCCCTGGAAAGGTAGGGTGCCAGTCGCCTAGCCTGTCGTAGGTGAAAAAATGACGACCTGCTGGTCATGGAGACCTGAGTCTCCATGGTCAGCAGGAGGTCCAGTTGAACACCCAGGCTCTTAACAACAGGTGACGGGCTGAGTCGCTTGCCATCCAGGGTAGGTAACCGGCACTCATCCAGTCCAGGCCGACCGGGCCACAAGATCTCCGTCTTCGACGGATTCACCTTCAGCTGGCTGGCGCGCAGCCATCCAGTCACGGCTTCAAGGCATTGATGGAAACAATCGGGTACGGTATCCGGCCTGCCGTCCATTCTCAGCAAAAGCTGGGTGTCATCCACATATTGATAACACTCCAGACCAAAGTCGCGGGCCAGCTGGGCCAGGCGCATATAGACGTTGAATAATAAGGGAGAGAATGGCCCCTGGGGACTCCACAATCAAGTGGAAGTCTCCGGAGACCCCCATCCCCTCCACACGTTGTCCCGGTCCCGGAGGAAGGAGGCCACCCATTTAGGGGCAGTCCCCAACCCCCGAGCCGGCTAAACGTGGGTCAACAATGCATGATCTACGGTATCAAACGCTGCTGTCAGATCTAACAAAACAAGCAGGGCTGATCCACCCTGGTCTAGCTGGCGGCGGATTGGTCTGTAATGGCGACAAGCACGGTCTCTGTCCCATGCCCAATACGGAAGCCGGACTGGAAGGATCAAGTCCAGCTGTGTCTTCTAAGAACCGCTGCAGCTGATCCGCTGCTGCCTCTCAATCACCTTGCCAAGAAAGGCAAGTTGGAAACAGGCTGGTAATTGGAGGGAGCCGAAAGGTCTAAATTCGGCTTCTTCAGCAGCGGTCTTACCATAGCCTCTTTCAATCCCCTTTAGAGTTATAAATTGTGGGCTTGGGAAAGGATTCCTCGCGGCGGGCAAGGAGTTGTGTTTGGTATCCTGTTACCTTGACATCCTGTTTCTTGGTATCGTGTTCCTGACTACTCGTGAGTTACAGCACTTACTCTGCCACCTCTTGGGATTGGAATGCTACTGCTACTGTAGCTGCAGTTTGGGAAAGGTGGGGGGTTTTGGGTTTCAATGTTCTGCTTTTTATCCAGCTACAGCCGCGTTTCCGAGTGTCGGGGTTTGACTCCGCTGGGTCTTCTGTGAGTTTCAAGCTGCAAGACTGGTATTGTATTACAAAGGAGGGAGGGTGACCATGTGATTTATGGGGATTATGATGTATGTTATCCTTACACGTTTTGCTCCTGTTGAATCTTGGACTGTCTCCTTGTTTTCCTCCGTCATTCTCCTGCCCTTGACCTCGGACCGGTTTCAGGCGACACTTTTGGATCATCCCACACAGGGGCGGTCGTACCGGTAGGCAAAGGACGCCACTGCGCGGGCCGCCATCTGGGTAAAAGGCGCATTCCCCCGCCCGCCAGACAGCGTCCAGCCGATGTTCCGCTCCCCCTCCCTCCCTGCCTGCTTCCCTCCTTGCCATCCACACAGGACGTGGCCCTGGTGCCTCCTCCCCGCCTCCAGCCCCCATCCCTGCCCGCCCCCGCTCCCTCCTTTCCTCACGGGAGGGAGGGGGTCCTCCGTGAGTCACGCTGAGGAGAAGCGGGGAAACTCCAGCTGCTCCGCCGGGGCCAGCGCTTGGGCCAAGAGGCGCATGCGCAGCGCGCCTTGCCGAAGCCTCCCCCCCACTTCTTCCCTTCCTCCCCTCCCTCCCTCCCTTCTCCCCTCATCTCGCTCTCGCTCTCTCTCTCTCTTTCCTTGCCAGCTGGGTGCTGAAGTTGGGCGGATGGCAGGCAAGCAGCAGCAGCTCCGTTGGCCGACCCGCGGTGCCCGCCTTGCCTTCTTCCCTGTGGGCCTCCCTCCCCCGTCGGTAATCGTCCCAGGCCCGGATTACCCCTAAGGCCACCCGGGTGGCAGATTTTGGGGGGCGGCATTTCCGGGCCTGAAGGAAGGGGTGAGGGGAAGTCCCGCTGCCCCTAGGGAGACTCACGCAGCTTCCGCCACCGCCGCCCCGTTCGCCTGGGCGGGCGCCACTCCTTCCTTCAGTGAAGGGAGGAGGGGCGCCGGGGCGAGCGCGGCAGTGGCGGGTGAAGCTGCGTGAGTCTCCCTAGGGGTGGGACTTCCGGCGGCGCCTTCTCCCCTCATGCCGGCAGCGGCTCCACCCCCTCCTCCCTTCAGTGAAGGGAGGGGCGGAAGGGAGAGAGGGAGAAGGCGCTGCTGCGCCGCCCTAGGGCGACGGACGTGTCTTCCCCTGCCGCCTCTCGCTTGCACGGGAGGCGGCGGCTGGGGGAAGCACGTCCGTCGCCCTAGGGGCGCGGGCAGCGAGGAGGCCCGGCTCTTTTTCCCTCATGCTGGCTGAGCTCCGCCCCTCCTCCCTTCACTGAAGGGAGGAGGGGCGGACTAGCCCGGCGAGAGAGAAAAGGAGCCGGGAGAAGCCGCGCTGTCGCACCGCCCCTGGGCGACGGGCGTGCCTTCTCCGCCGCCTCGCTGCACGGGAGGCAGCGGGGAAGGCACGTTGTCGCCCTAGGCGCTGGGCGGCGGCGAGCTTCTCCCGCTCCTTTTCCTCGCGCCGGCCCGCCCCGCAAGAGGCCACGCCCCCTCAAGCGTCCGCAGCCCCGCCCCCCGGCGGGATTTAGAGAGTGGCCTAGGGCGGCAGAAGCCCTTAATCCGGCCCTGGAATCGTCCAAGCGCAGGCAGCCAGGCGGGGGTGTGGGTAAGGCGGACCCTCCTCCCTTTGCCTTTCCCTTCCCAGCGTGGTCTGTCTCCCTCACCCCACCTGCGCCCTCCTACTACTACTTTCCCCACATCCCGTGTTTTCGGCTTTCACTTCTTCCCAAGGCAGCAAACAGGTCTGCTGTGGCAAAGAGGAAGTAAGAGGCGTGGGGGATGGATGTGGGCAAGGCAGGGAACTTGGGGGGGCAAGGAAAGGGAGGGGGTAGAATAGAAGAGGGAGTGCTGTGTTTACAGGCTTCTGCGCCTGCGCACAGGAGCTTCTGGGCATGCGCTTTGGGGGCGCCAAAATAATGTTTTGGGGGGCGCCAAAATAATGTTCTCTTACCATTTAAAATTACCTTAGACCACCCCTGATCCCACGAAGCACGTCACGGAAGTCCTGAGTTTGTTTTGGCTTCTCCTGCAGTGTTCTTTTTTGGGCTTTCCCTGGGTTTTGTGGGTTTTGCCAGGTTTGGCTAGGTTTTTGTTAGTCCCATTCCCATTCCTTGTAAAAATAAACCTTTTTGTTACCCCCTTTACATCTGGGCTTGGCTTTTTAATTGGCGTCTGATTTACAACACTAATGGTGGGAATACCCCCAGAGGCGGCCCCAGCGATTCCGCCATAAGCGGCGGCAAGAGCGCCACTGGCTGGGCGGCGTCACCAGCTGGGAGGGCGCGCTGGCACACCTCGCTTCCGCGCCCGCCCTGCCGCCGCCGGTGCCGCCCGCTGGCTGGCCCCACGGCCGGCTGCAGCACGCGCCCGGCACAGACATTTCTGTGCATGCCTGACATTTCTGGGCATGTGCGAATGCTCTGCGCATGGGCACTGAGTCCCGAGCGCGCCTGCGGCTTGGAGCCAGCGCAGGTGCGCTCGCCGCAGTGCATGCGTGGACATTCGCATGATGCAGAAACGTAGTGCTTCGGGAGGCTGCAGCACGCCTCGAAGCACAGACATTTCGCATGCCCAGAAGCAACTACAGGCGCTACAGCTTCTGGGCATGCGAAATGTCTGTGCTTCGGAGGTGTGGTGCAGCCGCCAGCGGGCGGCGAGTGGCGGCGGCGAAGCGGTGGCGGTGGCGGCGGCATGATGCGGCGGCCGGGGCGCCAAAAATTTACTGCATACTCCTGGAAAAGGTCAGGCCGGCCCTGAATACCCTCCTCCCAGGCAAGAGTATGACACAAAACACACACACATACGCACACCATCGCAGTATCACTAGGGAGATGAACCCACAGGGAAAGTGTGAAGATTTTTATTACCATTCCCAGTCCTGTCATCATTAACATGCGGAAAAACAACAGTTCACCAATAAGAGGTCACAAAAGGGATGTCCTCCATCGCAAGATATTAAAAACCATGAATACACAGCAAACAACACAATAAATTAAACACACAGCCAGCCTCTTACATAATATAACATACCCTAGGCATGAGAAAGAGACTAGCGACCCTTTCATGCTGCATAAGGATAGTGCTACGATGCCACTTTCAGTGCTACAGATCCCGGAGAGTCTGGCAGACTAAGCACACTAGATCTTCCCCGCCACGCCAGTTAAAATGAAATCAGGGGCAGCTCAGCCCCTGAATTTCGGCTGCCACCCGAGCGATGGCGCCCTAGGATGCGGTATCCCACGCAAATGCGCAATTTGCGTACCACTTGAGCCGCTCCTGAATGAAATCCTCATGCTTATTATTGTGTAGTGTAAAAAAAAAAGAAGCCAGAATCCTCATTCAATATCCGGCATTCGTTCCAAATAGGTTGCCTTGATTCTTCCATCCCTACAATACCACACAGATACGCACACACACACTTTGCGCCAAACCTCACAATCCTCTAGCGGTTTGGTTTGGTGGCGAGACAAGCATGATGCAAAGACAAACACAGCAGCCAGGGCATCCGTGGTGGGACCCTCTTCTCCGCCCGGGCAGAGGCCGTGACAGGTCTCACTTCTCTTCCTAAGTCCTGGAGTTGACATCGACACAGAGTACCATGCAATGGGCAGCTGAGAAAATAGCACACGCCGTCGAACGCCAAGGGTTCAGATCGGATGATCACCAGTGGCTTCGCAGGAGACGTCTCTTCCCTATTGGAAAAGAAAAATAAACACATAAAGAGGTTGGAAGAGGGTCGAAAGGAGACTGAATTTAGTGCGGGAGGAAGCCCAGATATAGCCTGCTCTGTTCAGAAACATCCAGCGAAAAGAGACCTCTTACTATCATTCCTCAGGGTCATTTGAAATCTGCCCTTCTGTAACTTCAAATCATTGGGCTTCCCTCTAGGGCAGTGGTTAACAACCTTTTTTGACCAGGCACCACTTGAACAGGGACCACTTGAGAAGGGACCACTTTCACCTGGGATCACTTGACCAGGGACCACTTTGACCAGGGACCACTTTGACCAGGGACCACCTTAACCAGGGGTCACTTTGACCAGGGACCACCTTGACCAGGGACCACTTTGACCAGGCACCACTTGAACAGGGACCACTTGAGAAGGGACCACTTTCACCTGGGATCACTTTGACCAGGGATCACTTTGACCAGGGACCACTTTGACCAGGGACCACTTTGACCAGGGGCCACTTTGACCAGGGACGGCTCAGGCAAACAGAGCAGGCGCCCCCTGGGGCCTTGCCTTCTCCCAAACCGCGGTTTGGGGGAAGGCAAGGCCCCAGAGGTAGCCTGCTCCGTTGCCCGAGCCTCCCTCTCCATGCGAGAGAGGCTCAGGCAAACGGAGCTACTGGGATTCTGCCTTCCCCAAACCGCTGTTTGGGAGAAGCAAGGCTCAGGAGGTGGCTCTCCGGTGTGTCCGAGCCGCCCTCCGCATGCGAGAACGACTCCACTCAGGCAAACAGAGCAAGCCCCTGGGGCCTTTGCCTTCTCCCAAACCGCGGTTTGGGAGAAGGCAAGGCCCCAGAGGTGTCTCGTTTGCCCGAGCCGCCTCCGCACGCGAGAACGGCTCAGGCAACACAGAGGCGCCCCTGGGGCCTTGCCTTCTCCCAAACCGCGGTTTGGGGGAAGGCAAGGCCCCAGAGGTGGCTTCTCCCGTTTGCCCGAGCCGCCTCCGCACGAGAACGGCTCAGGCAACAGAGCAGGCGCCCCTGGGCCTTGCCTCCCCAAACCGCAGTTTTGGGAGAAGGCAAGGCCCCAGAGGTGGCTTCTCCGTTTGCCCGAGCTGCCCTCCGCATGCGAGAACGGCTCGGGCAAACAGAGCAGGCGCCCCTAGAGCCTTGCCTTCTCCCAAACCGCGGTTTGGGGGAAGGCAAGGCCCCAGAGGTGGCTTCTCCGTTTGCCTGAGCCGCCCTCCGCATGCGAGAATGGCTCGGGCAAACAGAGCAGCCTTGCCTTCTCCCAAACAGCGGTTGGGGAGAAGGCAAGGCCCCAGAGGTGGCTTCTCGTTTGCCTGAGCCGCCTCCGCCTCCGAGAATGGCTCGGGCAAACAGAGCAGCCTTGCTTCTCCCAAACAGCGGTTTGGGAGAAGGCAAGGCCCAGAGGTGCCTGTCTCGTTTGCCCGAGCTGCCCTCCGCATGCGAGAACGGCTCGGCAAACAGAGCAGGGCGCCCTAGAGCCTTGCCTTCTCCCAAACCGCGGTTTTGGGAAGGCAAGGCCCCAGAGGTGGCTTCTCCGTTTGCCTGAGCCGCCTCCGCATGCGAGAATGGCTCGGGCAAACAGAGCAGCACCTGCCTTCTCCCAAACAGCGGTTTGGGAGAAGGCAAGGCCCCAGAGGTGGCTTCTCCGTTTGCCTGAGCCGCCCTCCGCTTGCGAGAATGGCTCGGGCAAACAGAGCAGCCTTGCCTTCTCCCAAACAGCGGTTTGGGAGAAGGCAAGGCCCCAGAGGTGCCTGCTCCGTTTGCCTGAGCCGCCCCGCATGCGAGAATGGCTCGGCAACAGAGCAGCCTTGCCTTCTCCCAAACAGCGGTTTGGGAGAAGGCAAGGCCCCAGAGGTGCCTGCCCTCTGGCTTTGCCCGCCCTCCCTCCCTCCCTCCTCTTCGCTGCCATTCCCTCTGGCTCCCTGTCAATTTTCCCAAACTCCATCTGTGTTCACATTTGGGCATATTGAGTATTCATGCCAAGTTTGGTCCTGATCCAACATTGTTTGAGTCCAGAGTGCTTGCTGGATGTAGGTGAACTACAACTCCAAAACTCAAGGTCAGTTCAATATATGTATTACTGTGCTAGAGTGTCATTTTGTTTCATTTTGGTTGGTGGTGTGCCTCGGGATTTTTTAAATGTCAAAAGTGTGCCTTGGATCAAAAAAGGTTGAGAAACACTGGCCTAGGGTGGCCTTATGGATAATCTGGGCCTGATGACTGCATGAAACCTAGAACCCTCTCCTGCCAGGCGGTGCTGATCTAGATCCAAAAGCGAAATCCGCTGGCCATTCTGGCTGCCAGTCGCTCTCCAGCAACGTTCCCCTCTTCCTCCCTGGATTCAGTCTTTCCAGATTGTCACTCAAGCAGCTTTCTCGATTAGCGGTGAACATATTGTAGGAGGATCGAACTATATTAGCCGCTTTCCCTCCTTCGCTCTTCTGTCAGCGGAAAAGCGGGTTTCAGCTGAGTTTCAAAGGCAACAGGGTGCCTCTCCACTTCCGTCTACAGCCTCTGTGTGGGAACAAATGAGCCCTAGACGTATATCGCATGCTTGCGTGGGAGCATCAGGGAGACATGTGTTTCTCTCATCCCCGTTTGCAGGCCCAGCAGCCAGCGCCCCATCTTGTGGCTGCAAACTGCATGGTTCGAAAGACTGGCTCTGCGGGGAAAGTCCTTCCTTCCATACACAAACAATATGTCTCTCAAACAACTATTAATACACGACGCTATCCCATATACTTATTATAGGGGCAGGCTGGAATGCTGCATAAATCACAACACGCTTGATAGCAAAAAATATCAAAATGTAATATCACATAACAAATGGCTCTATGTCGAACCAATCTCACTAACAGTGCAATGTGTTAACATATACAATCGAGCACACATTCGTTATATAGCCCTTACAACAAATTAATGGGCATCAAGGCGCAAGCATCCAGTCTGTGTACCCCTGTGGGGGATCCGGAGGCAATTCACTCACGGATTGGGGACCGAGTCGTTGGGGGAGCCTTCAGGGTAGGGCGAGCTGGCAACTGCTCGATGGGCAGGCGCCTACGGCAAGAGGTAACGACGCCAGAAGGCCGTTTCGCGTATTCCACGCTTCCTCAGGGCGCTGGTTTCTTTTAGCCGCTCCTCCCCGGTATTATGGTCATCAACTCTAGACTCACGGTCTGAACGGGAGGTAGCGCGTTAGCCCGGGAGGACATTTGCACGAGCGAATTGTAAAAACGCGCTACCTCCCGTTCAGACCATGTCTAGAGTTGATGACCATAATACTGGCGCGAGCAACGAAGAGGCGAGGTGACGCCGCGTCAGAGCCCCTAGGGACCCTCCGCGTCAGAGACCCTAGAGACCCTCTTCACTCAAGGAAGGAGGGGCGGCCGACACAAGCGACGAAGAGGCGGGGCGAAGCCGCGTCAGAGACCCTAGGGGCGGGACTTTGCTCCGCCTCTTCTTTGCTCGTGTGTCGGTGCCCCTCCTTCCTTCACTCAAGGAAGGAGGGGCGCCCGACACGAGCAATGAAGAGACAGAGCAAAGTCCGCCCCTAGGGCCTCCGGCGCGACTTTGCTCCCCCTCAACATTGCTCGCGCCGGCGGTGCTGCTCCTTCCTTGAGTGAAGGAAGGAGGGGCGCCCGACACGAGCGACGAAGAGGTGGAGTGAAGTCCCGCCTCTAGGGTCTCTGACGCGGCGTCGCCCCGCCTCTTCGTCGCTCACGGAAGGAGGGGCGCCCGACACGAGTGACGAAGAGGTGGAGTGAAGTCCCGCCTCTAGGGTCTCTGACGCGGCGGCGCCCCGCCTCTTCGTCGCTCACGGAAGGAGGGGCGCTCGACATGAGTGACGAAGAGGTGGAGTGAAGTCCTGCCCCTAGGGCCTCCAATGCGGCTTTGTTCCCCTCTCAGTCACTCGCGCCGGCGGGCGCCGCTCCTTCCTTGAGGGGTGGCATGAGCGACGAAGAGGTGGGGCGAAGCTGCGTCAGAGGCCCTAGGGGCGGAACTTCGCTTCGCCTCTTCGTCCAACTCACGTCGGTGCCCTCCTTCCTTCACTCAAGGAAGGTGGGCGCCCGACACGAGCAACGAAGAGGCAGAGCGGCCCGCCCTAGGGCCTCGGCGACGGCCGCTCCCCTCTTTGTAGCTCACGCCGGCGCGAGCAACGAAGAGGCGGGGCGAAGCCGCGTCAGAGGCCCTAGGGGCGGAACTTCGCTTCGCCTCTTCGGCGCTTGTGTCGGGTGCCCCTCCTTCCTTCACTCAAGGAAGGTGGGGCGCCCAACACGAGCGACGAAGAGGCAGAGTGAAGCCCCGCCCCTAGGGCCTCCGACGCGGCTTCGCTCCCCCTCTTTGTAGCTCACGCCGGCGCGAGCAACGAAGAGGCGGGGCGAAGCCACGTCCAGAGGCCCTAGGGCGCGGACTGCCGCTCTGCCTCTTAGCTAAACGTGTCGGGTGCCCCTCCTTCCTTCACTCAAGGAAGGTGGGGCGCCCAACACGAGCGACGAAGAGGCAGAGAAGCCTCGCCCTAGGGCCTCGGGAGCAATGTAGCTCACGCCGGCGCGAGCAACGAAGAGGCGGGGCGGCCGCGTCAGAGGCCCTAGGGCGGAACTTCACCTCTTAGGTAAAGTGTCGGGTGCCCCTCCTTCCTTCACTCAAGGAAGGTGGGGCGCCCGACAAGAGCGACGAAGAGGCAGAGCGAAGCCGGCACGAGCAACGAAGAGGCGGGGCGAAGCCGCGTCAGAGGCCCTAGGGGCGGAACTGCTGCTTTCTCTTATTAAACTGTGTCGGGTGCCCCTCCTTCCTTCACTCCAGGAAGGTGGGGTGCCCGACACGAGCGACGAAGAGGCAGAGCGAAGCCGGCACGAGCAACGAAGAGGCGGGGCGAAGCCGCGTCAGAGGCCCTGGGGGTCTATGGAGCTCTGCGCGCAAGCACAAAAAAGTGCCTAAAAATTGGGGAGGGGTCCGGATCTGGCGCCCCCCCCATGGCTACGCCCCTAGGCCATGGCCTAGGGTGGCCTAATGGATGATCCGGGCCTGAACAGAACTTCAGATATGAGCAGTCATTAAGGAGACACCATCTGGGTCCGCCATCCACTGGCAAGCAACCTGAGAATTTGGAATTGGGATGGCTTCTGTGCCGTTTTCGTCCTCGCCGTCGGATCCGACAGAGGAAAATGGCTCATTACGGCAAAACGTGTAAGCTGTTAGAAGGATTATTAAGTGTGGGAGGGTTTCGCGGAAAGTTAAAGCAAGTAATTAAAAGAAACAGTAGGCGTTCTGATTACCTGTAGCACCCATGGGCCCGTTCGTGCCAATGGGAGGGGGCGAGGCACCGGGGGTCCCGATGCCATTAGGTCCCGTACAGGCTGAAGGGGACTCGGAGGATGAGTTGGAAGGCCCAGACCAAGACTGGACAGCAGTGCAATTGCCCAGTCCACCTGCAGAGAGCTTAGCCTGGGATTTCGAGTGGGAGCATTCTCCCGGAGAAGGAGCGGACCAGGTGGAGATGGGAGGCAGCGAAGCAGATAGCGGAGATAGTTATGAGTTCCCAAACGGCCGAGGTTCCCAAGACCTGGCCGAACAGCAGATGGAGGCCAGCGGCTGGGAAAGTTCGGGGGAGGCTGCTTCTCAAGGAGATAGCGATACTGAACTGGAAGAGCGGGGCCGTTCCATAACAGACAGGGGACATAGAGCAGGGCAGGAGGAGCTGGCATCTGTCCCTAGATCGTCACCGTTCGGAAAGTAGAGACTGGAGACGCCGGGCCCTAGATCGCCGAGGGGCCCGGCCGAGAAGGATTAAGAACGCCCCGTGGGAACTGATCCTCAGTTCTCCGGCCACGTCTGATCTGAAGGGCGTGAAAGCGGAGTGAACCACGGAGCCTAGTTTGGCTCGCCTTGGACCAAGTCCTGACCTTGCTATTGATTCGCATTGCTGCGGACACCTTGCTTCAATCCGAGTGAATCCGAAACCTTGCCAAGCCCGTTGCCACGATTGCTTTTGGAACTATCCTTTGGAACTTTGCCTTCTTATTTGGACTACAGCTTTGCTGATTGCCTTGTTCTTAATCTCTCAATGAGAATTGCCTTTTGGACTATTTTATATTCAATAAAACTAGTTAGCCTTTGCTACGTCTCCGTGTGTGTGTTAAAGGGGCAGTTCTAAGTCGGTGTTCGTGACAGTTGGCCGGAGAACTCCTCGAACCCCTTTTTGCACCACGGGACGTACCAGAAACCGCCGGCTGCGCATCAAGGCTCCCTTGTCTCCACGGCCGCCATGGCGAACAGACGGGGCCGCAAGTGGTGGCGTTGCAAGAGGAGGTGGCGGAGCTGCGAACTCGAGCAGGGCGGCACCGTCGAATGCCCCGGCTCGGTTCAGTAAATCGGCGATG
>JARBWK010003134.1:0-13176 GCA_030556195.1 Anolis apletophallus | reverse complement strand
TGTATTACAGTATATTAAGGCGGGGGAAAACCGTGGATGTCGGGAAAAGGGGCCCGAGAGGGGGAAGAAGAGAGGAAAGAGAGGTGGGGCCCCCCATGACAGCTGAGTCTCATTGGCCCCAAATAAAGCATTACTTAGTAGTGGTATATTACCTTATGGAACCTCCGTAATGGAGGTTAGGATCACCTGAATTCCGGCGGCGAAGATCAGATCTAATGTATGTCCTGCACGGTGCGTGGGGCCGGTCTTACAGAGCGAGTCCTAGTGCCTCCATGGTAGACACCAGGTCCACGGCTGCAGTTGACGGGGTGGTGGTGTCGGCGTGACACTGAAGTCCCCCAGCACAATAAGTCTAGGGAACCTCAATGCCCACTCCGCCACCACCTCCAGCAGCTTAGTAGACTTCCTGCCGGTGCGCCGGGTGCACGGGGTACACCAGCAGGAAGGCTACACTCTCGCCCAAATCCCCACACCAGGCCCGCCGCATACACTCCATCCCAGGGATATTCGCCGTCGGAATTGTCCTGGAATTAATAGTGTCTCGGCTGAGAATGGCCACCCCTCCCCCCCGCCTCTCTATATATTATGTCTATATATTATGATATTTAAATAAATAATTTTATTATTTTATATAATGATATAATATAATATGTTATATTACATTATAGTGTAATATAATGCAATATTTCATAATGTCAATCTATTATAATAATTATAATGTAATGTAGTATAAGATAGTTATGATATAACACATTATGAGTATGGTATATTGTACATACATATAAATAATATATTGTTCATACATATAAATATCATGAAATAAATAAATGATAAATACTTTATTGTATTACAGTATATTAAGGCAGGGGACACCATGGTTGTCGTGGAAAAGAGCGAGGCCAGTAAGAAGAGAGGTAGAGAGGTGGCGGTCCTCTCCATGACAGCTGAGTCTCATTGGCCCCAAATGAAAGCATTACTTGAGTAGTGGTATATTACACTTAATAAAAGTGAAAATATATGCGTATGTACGTGGCTGGGGTGCCCACTTCCTATATATATAGGTCATCCCTGAGTTATAAACGTCCGACTTACAAATCACTCACAGTTCAAAACATATCTCACAAGGACAGGTGAGGTGAAAAATGATTCAGGGCACAGCCCTACACAGCGTGTGAGTGAGATATATATGGTCTGTGCAGTCATGGTTCTAAATGGTTCTAAAGTACTTACAAAACTAAAGCTCTGGTGGTGAACACTAGGTGGCGCTGGTGCTTTGCTTCTACAGTGTTGCTAAAGTTCTGGTGGTGAACACTAGGTGGTGCTGGTGCTTTGCTTCTACAGTGTTGCTAAAGTTCTGGTGGTGAACATTTCAGAACTCTAACAAAAGTTTCAAAACTTCATAAATATGTATTAGTAAATGTATATGCACCAAATGTAAAACAGCAAGAATTTTATGAAAAAGTACTAGGTCAGATAGAGAATTATCACCAACAATATGGAATATTTGGAGGGGATTGTAACTGTTATATGGATAAAAAAAGATAAAACTACACAAATGACAAAAATTAGAAATAGTGAAACAACGGATTTAAGTAGAGTGATGAATAAGTGGCATTTAAAGGATGTGTGGAGAATGGTAAAGGGAGAGGAAAAAATATACATACTACTCGGCTGTACATAAAGTTTATACGAGAATAGATTATATTTTTGTTTCTAAAAACATGTTAAGTAAATTGTTAAATGCTGATATTGGAAGCATCAAGATTTCAGATCATGCTCTGGTGTCAATTGAGATTGCTTTGAAATGTGATTATGATAAAATGAGGAGGTGGAGACTGAATACAAGAATTTTGAACCATAGAGAGATTGTGGATAGAGTGAAGTCCGAATGGCAAGAAACTTGGGACTTTAATGGAAGGGAAGTATCAAAAGGAGTATTATGGGACACAATGAAAGCGGTGGTGAGAGGGTTATGTATAAAAGAGACAATTAATCTCAAAAAAAAGGCAAGAAGAAAGGAAAAAGAATCTAGAAAAAGAAATAGATGAGTTGGAAAAAAAGTATATAATAAAGAGAGAGACACAAATTTATGTAAGGCTGAGAGCTAAAAAGAGGAATTGGAAAAATGGAAATAGATGAAGTACAAGAAAATTTAATATATTTAAGGAGAGAATTTTTTGAATTTAGTAATAAGAACTCAAAGATGCTAGCCAAATCCACACCAAAAAAAGAAAAATGGAAGGTATAATAAGCACGATAAAAGATAAAACGGGTAAAACATGTAGATCTATGAAAGAAAAATTGAAGGTTTTTGAAGAGTTTTACAAGGAATTATACCAAACAAAAGCCAGCTCCATAGAAAAAATTAGGAAATACGTGGAGGAAAATTGGGAGAGTAGGTTGGAGGAGAATGACAAAGAAATGTTGGAACAACCTATTAAGAGGATGGAAATAGAGGAAGTTATTAAGAATTTAAAAGTTGGGAAGGCTCCAGGTCTGGACGGTTTGGGAACAGAATATTATAAAAGCTTCAGAGATGTATTGATTCCAAAACTATTAGAACTGTACAATGGAATAATGAAAGGAGAAAATATCCCAGAATCATGGAGGAAGTCATTAATAATATTAATACCAAAACCCGATAGAGATTTAACAGACCCAGGGTCATATAGGCCCATATCACTAGTTAACCAAGATGCGAAGATTCTATCTGCTATAATAGCCAATAGAATGAACAAATGTATGTATAAGTATATAAAAAAGACCAATGTGGGTTTGTAAAAGGAAGACAAATGTCAAACTTGATAGGGAAAGTACTAAATAAAATTTGTGTGGTTCAAGAGAAGAATTTAAAAGTAGGGATATTATCATTAGATATATTTAAAGCTTTTGATTGTGTGGAATGGCGGGCTTTAAGCGAGATTATGAACAAATTTGGAATGGGAAGTAGAATAAAAGGTTTACTAGAACAATATTACTCAAGAAATTCAGCAGTTGTAAATATAAATGATGGGGTGACAAAAGAAATAAAAGTGACAAGGGGAACAAGACAAGGATGCCCTCTATCACCAATTCTGTTTGCGATGGTGATAGAACTATTTGCAAATGCCATTAGGAATGATAAAAACTTAGAAGGGGTAGGAATAAAGGAAAAGCAGAAGGTGAGCCTATTTGCAGATGATACATTGTTATTTATTGAAAATATAGTAGGTAAAATGGATAAAGTAAAGGAACATCTAGAGAAATTTGGGGAATCAACGGGTCTACAAGTTAATTGGAATAAGTCAGAAATGATGCTATTTAATTATACAAAGAAAGAAGAAAAAGATTTTACAGAACAAAGAAAAAAAATGGGAATTAGATTAAAGAACAAATTAAAATACCTTGGAGTAATAATAACAAAAGATTTAAAAGAAATGGAAGAGGTAAATGTAGTAGCATTGAGAAAAGAGGTTCAAAAAAAATTAACAGAGTACGACAGTATACATCTATCTTGGTTTGGAAAGATAGCATTAGTAAAAATGAAAATACTCCCAAAGATAAACTTCATATTTAGAATGCTGCCACTGCAAATTACAGAGGAAGAACTAAACAGATGGCAACAAATGATAAATAAATATTGCAATGGTAGTAAAAGAAATAGACTAAACAAACAGTTATGGTATAAATCGCAAAAGAAGGAGGTTTAGCACTCCCTAACATTAAAAAAATATTATGAAGCGAGTAGATTGAGACTGGTTATAGAAGGAATGATTTAAAAGATGGGGTAGAATGGCTAAGAAATTACTCAGGAAAAGTGGAAGAAGAAATATGGAATATATTTTTTAAACAATTCACGAGGAAAGAAATTAGGGAAATTAGAAATCCAATGTTGAGTAATATATTAGAAGTATGGAATAAATACAGGAGAATGTTAATAACGGATGGATCAGTAATAACCCCAATTGTAATGGAAAAGAAATTTCCAAAGAATTTAAAACAAATAATGGATAAAAAGTTAAGGGAAATTTTTTTTAGATAAAATGGGGGTAATTGAAATAAAGGAAGGAAAACAAAAAATAACACCCTTAAGGAGATCTGGGAAGAAGACTTAGGGATAAAAATAAAGGAAACAGAGTGGCAACAATTGTGGAGACAAAGACATCTTAAAAATTTATCAATAAGGATTAAAGAAAATTATTATAAATTAATATGGAAATGGTACCTTACACCAGTAAGAATGGCAAATATAAATAAAAACTACTCGAAAAACTGTTGGAGAGGATGCCAAGAAACAGGAACATACATACATATGTGGTGGCAATGTAAATATGTAAGCAAATTTTGGGCGAAAGTATTTAAAGAAATAGAAGATATAATGAATATTAAAATAGAAAGAAGTCCTAGTATAGCTTTATTATCATTATATAATAGTATACAATTGGAAAAAAAGGATAAAGATGCGATAACAAACCTATTAACAATAGCAAGACTGCTTATAGCAAGGAATTGGAAAAAAAGAAATAAATATACAAATAGAGGAATGGTACAAGGAAGTATGGAAACTGGCAATAAATGACAAGTTAACATGTATATTAAAAGTAAAAAGAGGTATATGGAAACAAAGTGATTTTTATGAGGTATGGAGAAAATTTATTGAAAAAGGATTAGAAAAGGAAGAAGGAAGGTTACCTCCACAAGAAGAAATGAAATTTTGGACGAATGATATGTAAAAGCAATGGCTTGGGGGGGGGGATGGGAGCGCGGCGGTGAGGGATACAAAATGTATAAGAAAAACATAATGGCAGATTTCAAAAGTTCATTATTATTTCATTATTGGCGATTTTTAAGACAGAACCAATTAGGAAATGTCATGTTTAACTAAAGTTTTGTTAGAGTTCTGAAATGTTCACCACCAGAACTTTAGCAACACTGTAGAAGCAAAGCACCAGCGCCACCTAGTGTTCACAGTAACAACAACAACGAACTAGTCTTCCAGCCCCATGGACCCTCCTTCAGAGCTGGGGAGGGAAAGGGGGCAAGGGGCACCCGGGAGGGGGAAAGCCCCCCAAATAAGGCTCTGGGGAAACCAAACCATGTCACCCCTCTGGGCTGTGGCTGACACACAAAGGGGGGGGGCTTTGTGATGCGCCCTGCAGCCCCTCCTCCAAGGCAGCCCTCCTCCTCTGGGCCCAGTTTCCTCTCTCAGGGGGAGGCAGCATGGCGGCAGGGAGGCTCGCTCCTTGGAAACTCTTTACAGGATCCTGTCGAGTCATCCTAAGAGTGGAGGATACAGCGTTCGGCATGTTTTCCAGTCGAGGTTTTGGTGCAGCAGGTAAGGGAAGGTCCTACTGGAAATCCCATCAAGAAAAATGCTCTCCATTTCCCCCCAATCGCTGAAAGCAAGGGCTGGGAGGAAGCAAAGAGGGACAAGAGAGGGAAGTAGATCAGAGCCTTCCTCTCCTCCTGCGAGAACTCACCTGGACCCGGCTTAAGTGCAAGACCCGGTCGGGCAGGGGAAGGTCTCAACCCGCCATCCAGGTGGGCCCGGCCTGCCCCAGTCCTCCTGCCTCCCTCACTGTGGGTTTCGGGTCTGGCGGGGCCCACCACGCTGTGTTTTTTTGCGGCCCATGGCCACATTCCGGCAACTCCTTGGGCGGGGAGGGGCCTGTGGCCCAGCATCTGGCTCCTCCCCATCCAGGGAGTTGCCGGAAAGCAGCCCTGGGCCGCGGAAACACCTTGTGGTGGGCCGGGCTTGCCCCGGTCCTCCCCGCCTCCTTCGCTGCGGGTTTCGAGCCCGGCGGGGCCCGCCATGCAGCATTTTCCGCAGCCCAGGGCCACTTTCCGGCAACTCCTTGGGCGGGGAAGGGCCTGCGGCCCATCATCTGGCTCCTCCCCATCCATGGAGTTGCCTAAAGCGGCCCTTGTGGTGGGCCGGGCCTGCCTGGGCCTCCCCACCTCCCTCGGTGTGTGTTTCGGGCCAGGCGGGGCCCGCCACGCCACATTTTCCACGGCCCAGGGCCACTTTCCGGCAACTCCTTGGGCGGGGAGGGGCCTGCAGCCCGGCATCCAGCCTTTTTGTTTGGGTGTTTTTGCTCCTGTTGGGAGCCAGATCCAATCGTCAAAAGAGCCATATATGGCTCGCAAGCCATAGGTTCCCGACCCCTGCTCTAAGAGATCTGTCTCTGAAACACATCAAAAATGCCCAAGGAGCTCTACTAAATACCCCAATTACTCCTGAGGAAATAAAAGATTCAACGATAGATGACAAGTGCAGAAATCCCTGTGACGGGAGGCCATGGTCACGCTATTTGTGACTCTTCAAGACTTTCCCAAGATTTCCTTCCACTTTGAGAACTTTGCCTGTCCAACTAACAGAGGGTTGGCTTGAAATGGGAAGAGGAGGGGAAAACAGCTCGTCTGCCCAGTAGTAATTGACGTAGAGATCGGAGGAAGAGGAGGAAGCCGTGCTCTTGCGGTGTAGAAGGTCAATTCCCTCAAATACCCTTGGCTCCCAACTGGGAACAGGGCCATCTCAGGAGGTTTTGGGCCACCCCTTGGAGAATTTGAGGGAGGGAAATCCTAGGTTCCCACAGTTCAAAGGGACCTGTAAAGTTTGCTCGCTTTCTTGAAAACTTCCACTTTTTTCTAACCTTAATAATTCTTTCTTGACAGATGCAAACATAGTCAGACCGGACGGTGATGGAGACTATGTCCGTGGGCTGGAGGGAGCCCCAGCACACCCAGACCATGGCTCTATGCCAGAAGCTCACCCAGACCATGGCTCTGTTCCAGAAGACTACTGCATCAGTGGGCTGGAGGGACCTCCAGCTCACCCAGACCATGGCTCTGTGCGAGAAGACTACTGCATCAGTGTGCTGGAGGTCTCTCCAGCTCACTCACAGAACATGGCTCTGTGCCAGAAGACTACAGCATCAGTGCGCTGGAGGGACCTCCAGCTCACCCAGACCATGGCTCTGTGCCAGAAGACTACTGCATCAGTGCGCTGGAGGGACCTCCAGCTCACCCAGACCATGGCTCTGTGCCAGAAGACTACTGCATCAGTGCGCTGGAGGGACCTCCAGCTCACCCAGAACATGGCTCTGTGCCAGAAGACTACAGCATCAGTGCACTGGAGGGACCTCCAGCTCACGCAGACCATGGCTCTGTGCCAGAAGACTACTGCATCAGTGCACTGGAGGGACCTCCAGCTCACCCAGACCATGGCTCTGTGCCAGAAGACTACTGCATCAGTGCGCTGTGTGCTGAGGGACCTCCAGCTCATGCAGACCATGGCTCTGTGCCAGAGACTACAGCATCAGTGCCAGACTCACCCAGACATCAGTGGAAGACTGGAGGGAGGGACCTCCAGCTCACCCAGACCATGGCTCTGTGCCAGAAGACTACTGCATCAGTGCGCTGGAGAGACCTCCAGCTCATGTAGACCATGGCTCTGTGCCAGAAGACTACTGCATCAGTGCGCTGGAGGACCTCCAGCTCACGCAGACCATGGCTCTGTGCCAGAAGACTACTGCATCAGTGCACTGGAGGGACCTCCAGCTCACCCAGACCATGGCTCTGTGCCAGAAGACTACTGCATCAGTGCACTGGAGGGACCTCCAGCTCACGCAGACTATGGCTTTGTGCCAGAAGACTACTGCATCAGTGCATCCTCCAGCTGCAGAGAGTGCCAGACCTCCAGCTCACCCAGACCATGGCCAGAAGACTACTGCTCAGTGCGCTGGAGGGACCAGCTCAAGACCATGGCTCTGTGCAACTACTGCATCAGTGCGCTGGAGGGACCTCCAGCTCACCCAGAACATGGCTCTGTGCCAGAAGACTACTGCATCAGTGCGCTGGAGGGACCTCCAGCTCACCCAGAACATGGCTCTGTGCCAGAAGACTACTGCATCAGTGCGCTGGAGGGACCTCCAGCTCACCCAGAACATGGCTCTGTGCCAGAAGACTACTGCATCAGAAGACTGCATCAGTGCTCCTCCAGCTCACCCAGACCATGGCTCTGTGCCAGAAGACTACTGCATCAGTGCTCACCTCCAGCTCACCCAGACCATGGCTCTGTGCCAGAAGACTACTGCATCAGTGCGCTGGAGGGACCTCCAGCTCACCCAGACCATGGCTCTGTGCCAGAAGACTACTGCATCAGTGCGCTGGAGGGACCTCCAGCTCACCCAGACCATGGCTCTGTGCCAGAAGGACCACCAGCACAGTACGACCCAGACCATGGCTCTGTGCCAGAAGACTACTGCATCAGTGCGCTGGAGGGACCTCCAGCTCACCCAGAACATAGCTCTGTGCCAGAAGACTACTGCATCAGTGCACTGGAGGGACCTCCAGCTCACCCAGACCATGGCTCTGTGCCAGAAGACTACTGCATCAGTGCGCTGGAGGGACCTCCAGCTCACCCAGACCATGGCTCTGTGCCAGAAGACTACTGCATCAGTGCGCTGGAGGGACCTCCAGCTCACCCAGACCATGGCTCTGTGCCAGAAGACTACTGCATCAGTGCGCTGGAGGGACCTCCAGCTCACCCAGACCATGGCTCTGTGCCAGAAGACTACTGCATCAGTGCTCTGGAGGGACCTCCAGCTCACCCAGACCATGGCTCTGTGCCAGAAGACTACTGCATCAGTGCGCTGGAGGGACCTCCAGCTCACCCAGACCATGGCTCTGTGGCTCTGTGCCAGAAGACTACTGTGCCAGAAGACTACTGCATCAGTGCTGGAGGGACCTCCAGCTCACCCAGCCATGGCTCTGTGCCAGAAGACTACAGTGCGCTGGAGACCATGGCTCTGTGCCAGAAGACTACTGCATCAGTGCGCTGGAGGGACCTCCAGCTCACCCAGACCGTGGCTCTGTGCCAGAAGACTCTCCAGCATCAGTGCGCTGGAGGGACCTCCAGCTCACCCAGACCATGGCTCTGTGCCAGAAGACTACAGCATCAGTGCGCTGGAGAGACCTCCAGCTCACCCAGACCATGGCTCTGTGCCAGAAGACTACAGCATCAGTGCGCTGGAGGGACCTCCAGCTCACCCAGACCATGGCTCTGTGCCAGAAGACTACTGCATCAGTGCGCTGGAGGGACCTCCAGCTCACCCAGACCATGGCTCTGTGCCAGAAGACTACTGCATCAGTGCACTGGAGGGACAGCTCACCCAGACCATGGCTGGAGAAGACCTCCAGCTCACCCAGACCATGGCTCTGTGCCAGAAGACTACTCTGCAGAAGACTCAGTGCGCTGGAGGGACCTCCAGCTCACCCAGAACATGGCTCTGTGCCAGAAGTGTGGCAGTATTTAGGAGATTACTGAGAAGGCATCACCACTGGAGAAGGCCATCTAGGGCCAATGCTTCGGTGTGGACGCCAGATTTTTCTCTCCTCGCGTTTTTGGCCGAGACCAGAACTTCTGAGGAGAGCCGTAGTGAGTCCATCTTGGCTTCTGCCCGGCAGTGCATGAGAAGCCTTTTATCCTGCCTACGCCCAACCTGCCTGAGGTCCCCACCCCAGGCTGATGAAGACCGTGTGGAGGGATACTGGGTGGACGTGACCCCGTAAGGAAGCACCCTCACAAATCATTTACACATCATATACTAATTCTTTCCTGATTGCAAAACTGCCAGGAACAGATTATTTATTTCGGTTTGCTATCTCAATATAAATATAAATATTTACCGCATATAAATGTCTTCAATTAATAAATAATTTCCATTGAAGCCGAGCTAAATGTCTTAATGGCTGCATGGACTGTCTCTGTTTACTGAAACTTCTTTTCCTATTCAGTCCCCTCACTAACTCCTGCACCAACTCTCCCGTATTATACGGGACGTCCCGTATTGTATCTCCGAATTCCGTGTCCCGTATTTTCAGCTCCTGTCCCGTATTATACGGGACACGAAATTCAGAGCAAAAATACGCAGGGGCAATGGCCCAAGTTGAAACGAGGGACGCCGCAGCGGAGAGAGCGCATGCTCAAGTCTTACTCCTTCAGTCAAGGGAGACAGCACTACCGCGCATGCGTCATCTGGGAGCCTTCCCTGGCACAGGCGCAGTGGCTGAAGTGGACGGATTCTGAGGCTGGAGGCGGAGGAAGAAGCCGACGAGGGGGGCCGGGCGGTGGCGGGGCGCCTTGGGCCGCGTTGCCCTTAGAGGTGGGAAGGAAGAGGGGCGGCGAGAGGCGGCAAGGCCAGGGTGACACGGCGTGGTGCTGCCACCGAGCATGGCCACGGGTGTACGAGAAAGGGCAAAGGGAACCGCTAAGGGGCGGTTGAAGAGGGCGTGGCCGAATGCAAGGGCCATACTCGCTGGGGCCGGGGCCGGACTACCAGATCCCTTTTTGATCAGTCTGGTCAACACGTGTACTCGATAGGTAGATATGGATGGATGGATGGATGTATAGATAGATAAATATTTGGATGGATGCTCAGGATATTTGGATGGATGGATGGATGCTCAGATAGATGTTGAGATAGATAATCAGATGGATGGATGGGTGCTCAGAAAGGTAGATAAGTAGGTAGGTAGGTAGATACGTGGATGGATGGATGGATGGATAATCGGATGGATAGATGGATGGATAGATAGATAGATAGATAGATAGATAGATAGATAGATGGATAGATAGATGGATAGATAGTCCGATGGATGGATGGATGATCAGATAGATCAGGGCTGTCCAACTTCTACCGGCCCAGGGCCTGAATTCCTGTCACTGATGACCTGGGGGCCGTAGGGTCTGCCTCGCCCCCCCCTCTCCGCCCCCTCCGCCCCTGGCTCCTCCCCCACTCCTGCCCCAGCTCAAATATCCTCTCCCCCTGAGATAAAATGCAGGCCCCCACCCCTGCATGCATACAGTCAAATACAATCTTTTACTGAGATAAAATGCAGGGTGGGCATTCAAAAGGGGCATCTATACAGTCAAATATAATCTTTTACTGAGATAAAATGCAGGGATAAGATATTAAATTATTTTAATTTAATATTAAATATATTTAATTCCATCCTCCCCTCTCCCCTTATTTTAATTCCCCCTTATTTTAATTTAATATTAAATATATTTAATTCCATCCTCCCCTCCCCCCTTAATGTATCCCATCTCCCCTTATTTCATCTTTAAATATATTTAATTTTATATTTAATACATGAGGGGAGATGGGGGGAGGGAATGAGGAGCCCCCTATTTTAAAGCTTAGGGGGCCGGAGGGAAGGGGCTGGGGGGCCGTATATGGCCTCCCGGGCTGCCAGTTGGACAACCCTATTCTAGAACATGGCCATATAGCCCAAAAAACCTACAACACCCCAGCCTTTACTTTGGTTCAGAAGTTCAAACAGGGTAATAATACCAGTTTCTTTGAATTCAAGCAGGGAACAGAGGTAGAAAATAGTCCTTTTAAAGAGTCTTTGAAATATGCCTCATGCCATAAAATGATCAGCCCTTAAGATAGTTGGCAGCCAGTACTTTCTCTTCCCTGTCCAAAGTGAAAACACAAGGCAGAATGACAGTTAGAACTATTGGCCTCAGCAGCTAGCCAGAGGCAGCAGCCAATCATAACCCTGGCCCCTTGCACACTCAGCCAGTCGGCTGCTGACACATCTCTCTCCAGTTAACCCACCATATAATGCCGTTCTTTTTCAAATCCTAACAACCCTTTCACATATATATATGCAGGACTGCTGACTGAGAGGTCAGCAGTTTGAATCTGGGGAGAGCGAGTCGAGCTCCCTCTGTCAGCTCCAGCTCCCCATGCAAGGGACATGAGAGAAGCCTCCCACAAGGATGGTAATGCACAAGCTTAGGAGTCCCCTCAACAGCCCAAGTAGCTGCGCAAGGAGGAAGCCATACATTGATTCCTTACTACAAAGGCTTTACTGCGGACCTAGCAATAACGACAAACATGCATACAGGAATGAAATCAAAGGTTTTGTCGCAACATCCAATGGCTGCAAGGCTTTTATCACTTTGGCAGTAAATTGAATACACATTCTCAGTGGATCAATCATGTCATTGTAAAGCGGTTTTGGTACTTTCTGTGCAGGAGTAAGGTCAGAAAGCGATGCTGCACACGTGTGTAGAGCCTAGAAAAGTGGGTTTCTGTGCCAAGAATCAGGCAGGCACAAGCTCCGTGAATGTAACACTATGATTGGTGTTTCTAGCACAGGCAGTGATTTGCCAAAGTACACCCCGTGCCTAGCGTAAGATAACGTAGGCTCAGATTGGTCTGTAGCAGCAAATTGGGAGTTATGGAACTCCAAGTGGCAAGGTACCTCTTACCAAATCGGCGGCATGAACGTGCGGGCGCAGGGATGAGGAAATCACGCAACAACTTCACTGCTCAACGTGAAATCAAAGAGATTTATTGAGTTTAACACCAGCTGGTGGGGTCTGCCAACAGAACAAGCTGCTATCAGGGCAAACGGCCCCGGTCATCCTTAACACAAAGCTTATATATCCATCATGGTGGCATCCACAAAAGCCAGCCCTTCTTCACAAACATTTCACAAACATCATTGGCTGGTGTTACAGATCATTTCATTTATCCAATAAAACATAGCATTTCCATTAGCATCACATCTTAATCCCCTCCTATTTGTTAATAGCAAAGAACATTTCATCTCACATGTATATTATCAGCTCTGGCCAGTGACCTTGCTCCGCTTTGCAACAATTCTACAGAAACTTTTGCTTCTGCCTCTTTCTCTTTCAGCAAAGGAGGGGGCAGACCCTTCTGCTCATGCGCAGTTCTTATCCTTTTTGGCATTGAGGTAAACAAGCCTCAAGCCTTGTACTGCTGTGGCCAATCTGAGCCTACGTTAGCTACGCTAGGCACGGGGTGTACTTTGGCAAATCACAACATGGGCTTGAAGCACCAATCATAGTGTTACATTCACGGAGCTTGTGCCTGCCTGATTCTTTGGCACAGAAACCCACTTTTCTAAGCTCTACACGTGTGCAGCATCACTCTCTGACCTTACTTCTACAAAGAAGTGCCAAAACCGCTTTATTCCAGAATTTTTCTTTTTGTGGGTAATTCATCACATGCAATTACCTACACACACGTCTGGAACCCCTCAAGAGGACCAATTAACTCTCCAATCTCTTGACCACGGTTTTCACAGTTCTGACTGCATGCACACTTTTCACTGCATTCACGGATTTCTGCATTGCAAAGGCACAACATTTCA
>JARBWK010003133.1:0-13176 GCA_030556195.1 Anolis apletophallus | reverse complement strand
TTCCATATGCTGCCCTCTTGTGGTTTTAGCCTCATACATGCATTCCTATAACCAGTAGCAAACCCCTTTCTTTCTATATGTCCCTCTTGGGGTTTTTCTGAGTTCTGCATGATGCACCCCTATAGACTAGGCTTTTTTTTTCCTTCTGCCCTCTTGTGGTTGTTTTTGGGGATTGCATGCACACAGCCCAAGGCCAATATTATTATTATTATTATTATTATTATTATTTTATTTGCCTTCTTTATCTCTGAAAAGGGGACAAAAGGGTTAATAAAAAAGCATTAGATAACCATGGAAAATATGCAAATAACATTAAAACAGAATTAAATATCAGTAATTTTAAAATCACAGTTAAATTTCTTTAAAAACATATTAAAGTTAAAAACCCGAGAAAAAAAAATAGTCAAATGGCTCATTGATTTTAAATCAATTTCCTCCTTAGTTCAATATTAGTTTGTCACGAAAAACAGAGCTGTAAAAGGGTTGGATTTTTTGGGGATGTGTGTTTTCTTTTGTAATTTGTACATATATAATGTGATTGGGGATGGTTTTGTTTTTATGTGCAATGACAGTAAAGTTATCCTATTCTGTTTTGGACGAAGATTTTGCATTTGGAAAATTTTGGGGAGTTGTATTTTGGGCAAAGATGGCAAAGCACCTATAAAATTACAAATCCCAGGATCCCATACGAGAACTGCAGCGGTTCGAGTGGCGGGGAGTGGAAGCTGGGGAAGGCCTCTGGGGTGGGTTTTCCGCTTGATGCAAGCCCCCCTTTCCCTCGCAGGATCCCCCCCCTAGCAACGCCCTCTGGCGCCCTGGGTTTCGGGAAAAAGTCCTGGCTTCGCCCCTTTGCTTTCAGAATCCCTTTGGCCATGGAGGGTTTGTTTTTGTATGAGACAGCATTCCTTGGAAGTGAGCCAGGATTTTTTCAGTGGCACTTTCAAGGTGCTGAATCCATTTAGTGGTTTGGGGTCGGCACACTTTCTGATGCTGTATTCCACTGAATCTAGGCATGCTTTCCGCTTCAGGGACTTCAAAAACAGTGTTTGCATTTGATGGTGCCTTGATTCAGTGAAGCACAGCTGCTCTGGCTGAAGTGTTCAATGCACAGCTACATACCCAGATACGCACACACACACATATATACACAGATCTATAGATATATCATACACATGTATTCATACACATACAAAGATATACATAACCACATACACAAACACAGATATACAGGCACATATAGCAATACAGATATACATATATCTGTACACATTTACATATCTACCTGCACATATATGCATATACTGATACACACACACATATACATATACAGATCTACAGACACATATATACAAATACAGATATACACATACACATATATTCATATGCATATACACATATATACAGTACCTGCACATCTATTATATAAATGGGTTCACGTCATGTGATGTATACCTCAAACAAAGACACCTTTACACGCAGAAACACAATATTTGCCAACAGAAATAGGCCTCAAGCAAGGCACGTTTGTAGCAAAAGAAACTTTCCCCCAAAACCTAAAAGGCCCCCAAAACCACAAGTAAAAATAAAACTACATTTCCCAGCATCCTCTGTGGCAGCCAAAGACTCACCCAGCCTCTACATTCTGAACAACATGATTGGCTGCCATTAAGGGCGGATTTGCATAACTGCTGCACTGGCCAGCCAACATGAAAATTCGATCCATACTAAACTGCCAAAACAGAATAAGGAAAAGGCCTGAGCCAATCCCCAACACAAACACCCAAATCACTTCCAACCGAAAATTTACACCCCAAAAATCACAGACCACGCCAAAATTGACAGTAAGGCTTCATTAACTTGATTTCCCCAACTAGCCCTCACTTACTGGGAAGCTGCTTACGCTCTAAATTGACAGTAAGACTTCATTAACTTGATTTCCTAACTAGGCCTCACTTACTGGGAAGCTGTTTACGCTCTGAATTGACAGTAAGGCTTCATTAACTGATTCTCCCGACTAGGCCTCAGCTCATTGGACATTGTGTATGGCCTGAATTAACAGTAAAGGCTTCATTAACTTGCTGTTCCTAACTAGGCCTCAGCTCATGGGACATTGTGTATGGCCTGAATTTACAGAAACCTACCTTGGCACACAGAGCCCCGACCATGCATGATGGGACTTGAAGTACCACCATGGAAAATGGGATTTGTAGTACTTCAAAACCCATCATTCCCCACAGACCACTGTGGCCCAGAACCAAGACCAATAAAGACCCAACTTGGCACACCATGCCCCCCATGACCCACACTCCATCCAACTGCAGTTTAGAGGAGGGCACACCGTGGATGATTGGACTTTCTCACATCTCCTAAAAAGGGCACAGCAACGCATGCCGGGTACAGCTAGTATATGTATATACTGATACATACACATATACATACATACATATACAGATCTACAGACACATATATACAAATACCAATACAGATATACACATACACATATATTCATAAATATATACAAATACCAAGATATACAGTACATACCCACATAAACAAACACAGATATACAGACACATATAGCAATACAGATATACATATACACATGCACATATATACATGCACATATGTGCATATACCGATACACACACATATATATATACACATCTACAGACACATATATACCAATACAGATATACACATGCACATATATTTATATGCATATACACATATATACCTGCACATATATGCATATACTGATACATACACATATACATACACACATATACAGATCTACACACACATATACAAATACCAATACAGATATACATACATATATTCATACACATATACACATACAAAGATATACATACTCCACATAAACAAACACAGATATATACAGACACATATAGCAATACAGATATACATACATTGCACATATATATACATGCACATATATGCATATATCGATACACACATATACATATACAGATCTACAGACACATATATACAAATACAGATACAGGTATACACATATATACATAAACATATACACATATGCTCATAGACACATACAAAGTTATACATACCCAGATACAGGTATACACATATATACATAAACATATGCATATACCGATACACACATATACATATATACATATACAGATCTACAGACACATATACATATGGGTATGTGTACAGGTATACACATACCCATACATAAACATATACACATACACATATATTCATACACTTATACACATGCAAAGATACATACATAGATACCTCTGAGGGTTGTTCTTCCTCCTCCTATAGTATTATTATTATTATTGAGGGGGAAAAATAAAAGAAATAATACATTAAATAAAAATCAAAATACAGTAAGAGTTATGTTTGTCTTAATCTGCTTTTAATGACTGTATTTCAATATCAGTGGCGGGTCATACAGAGCTTATGGAATGGTATAGGGTGGGATATAGTATTGTTTTAGGCCTAACTCTCAAGCAACCAGAAACTACATATCCCCCTGTATGCCAGTTAATTGAGAGTCTATTGTAACGAAGTCTAAATATACTATAGAAATGCATTCATGACAGGTCGTTATTTCTGCTTTCTAGGTTCTTAGGATTCTAACCTGAGGCAGAGGCACTGAATTGGGAAGAGCGGTCCGTTTGGGTTGTGAGGCTTCTTAAAATAGGATTTGATTTGCGGTTGTTGTGGATCGGATCTCTCTGCGTTTTGGTGCTCCAAATGCTTCCTTTTCTGAATCTGGGCTGGCAATTTCCCTTTCCGACTTCAGGGACTCCTTTTGGGAGCGAAAAGCAAGGAAGAGATAGCGGTTCTGGGCGGAAATTGCGCTTTTCTTATCGGCAAAATAGCAAAGGGCCTTCCAGAAAAGAGAGATAGAGGATTGGCATTTGAGATCCGCCGTCTTCCTATTCTTTTGCAGGAAGATCCGCTGGGTTGTGCCTAATGGGGGGATGCCTTTGAGACGAGGATGGAGGAAATGTCCTTGGGTTTCCTGCACAAGGCAGGACTGCAGCGCCTCTCGTCTGCATACAGTCCCTCGTTGCCAGGCTTGCTCTGCATTTGGAGATGTAATCTTTTTTCAAATCTGGCCTTGGAGGCGGCCTATTCCATGGCTGGACAGCTCCTTCCGCCAGGAAGTTCTTCCTAATGTTTGAGTGGGATCCCTTTCCCTTGCAGATTGAATCCATAGGTGCTTTCTTGCATCTGATTTTGATCCCTTAGCTCAGGGGTTGGGAACCTATGGCTCGGGAGCCAGAAGTGGCTCTTTTCATGATTGCATCTGGCTCTCTAGAGTAGCCCGGGGCTCGGTTTCCCCGCATGCAGTGGGAATTCTTCCATTCTTTCCTTCTCCTTCCTTTTCCCTCCTTCTCTCCCCTTCCTTCCTTCCTTCCTTCCTTCTTTCCTTCCTCTTCCTTTCTTTCTCCCCCTCAACCTTTCCTTCTCCTTCACTACCTTTCCTTCCCTCTCCCTTCTTTCCTCCAATCTCCCTCTTCCTTCCTTCCTTCCTTCCTCTTCCTTCCTTTCTCTCTCCCCTTCCTCCTTTCCTTCTCCTTCACTACTTCCTTTCCTTCCCTCTCCCTTCTTTCCTCCATTCTCCCCCTTCCTTCCTTCCTTCCTTCCTCTTCCTTTCTTTCTCCCCTTCATCCTTTCCTTCTCCTTCACTACTTCCTTCCCTTCCCTTTCCCTTCTTTCCTCCATTCTCCCTCTTCCTTCTTTCCTTCCCTCCTTCTTTCCTTCCTCTTCCTTTCTTTCTCCCCTTCATCCTTTCCTTCTCCCTCACTACTTCCTTTCCTTCCCTCTCCCTTCTTTCCTCCATTCTCCCTCTTCCTTCCTTCCTTCCTTCCTTCCTTCCTTCCTTCCTCTTCCTTTCTCTCTCCCCCTTCCTCCTTTCCTTCTCCTTCACTACTTCCTTTCCTTCCCTCTCCCTTCTTTCCTCCATTCTCCCCATTCCTTCCTTCCTTCCTTCTTTCCTTCCTCTTCCTTTCTTTCTCCCCTTCTTCCTTTCCTTCTCCTTCACTACTTCCTTTCCTTCCCTCTCCCTTCTTTCCTCCATTCTCCCTCTTCCTTCTTTCCTTCCTTCCTTCTTTCCTTCCTCTTCCTTCCTTCCTTTCTTCCCTTCATCCTTTCCTTCTCCCTCACTACTTCCTTTCCTTTCCTTTCCTTCCCTCTCCCTTCTTTCCTCCATTCTCCCTTCCTTTCTCCCCTTCACCCTTTCTTTCCTTCCTTCCCCCCTCTCTCCCCTTACTTCTTTCTTCCATTCTCCCTTTTCCTCCCTCCCTCCCTCTTCCTTCCTTTCTTTCTTTCTTTCTCCCCTTCACCTTTTTCTTCTTCTCTCCTTCCTTTTCCCTCCCTCTCTCCCCTTCCTTCTTTCCTCCACTCTCCCTCCCTCTTCCTTCTTTCCTCTTCTATTCTTTCCCCCAAGTCTTCCTTTCCTTCTCCTTCCTTTCTTTTCACTTCCTTCTCTCTCCCCTTCTTTCTTTTCTTCTTTTCCCTTCATTATTTTACTTTTTCCTGACTCCTTTTCTTTTCTTTTCCCCATCCTTTCCTTTCCTCTCTTCCCATTTCCTTCTTTCTTTTCCCCTCCTTGTCTCTCTCCTGCTTTTCTTTTCTTCCTTTTCCATAGTTCGTTCTTCTTTTCTTTCTTCCTCTCTCCCCCTCCTTTATTTCCTATGTCCTTCTTTCTTTCTTTCTTTCTCCCTTCCTTCCGCCTTCCTTCCCAGAGTCCTGAGCATGCCTTTTGCAGAGCCAGGTCTGAAGCGTTCCGTCATTCTGCCGGGAGAATCCTTTCCTCATAGTATGTACGTATAGACTCACATTGAGTTGAATTCAGTCTTAAAATATATATTCTATATTATATATTATATGGCTCTCACTGAAATACATTTCCAAATCTTTGACTTTCATGGCTCCCTGAGTCAAAAAGGTTTCCGACCCCCGCCTTAGCTTTTGCCGTGTGAAATCAGCCTTGCAAGGGGGAAAAACAGGGAAGGGGTGATGCTCCTTATGCAGAGCGTGCATTTGGGGTGCGGGTGGCACCTCACTTTCTCTTCGGTTTCTGCCTTCGTACTTGCTTGGAGAAGCTGTGCATTGCTCCTCTCGCTTCTGCAGCCCCTTCAAGACTTGCACACTCAGCTGCACCACCAGAAGCGGTGCTCAACCTGCATCCTCCCTACTTCTTTCATTCTCCCTTCTTACTCTTCTTCCTTTCTCTCCTTCCTCCCTTCCTCCTCTCCTTTCCTTCCCTTCTCCTCCCTTCTGTCCTTCCTTCTTCCTTTCACTCTTCTCTTCTTCCTCTCCTCCCTTCTGTCCTTCCTTATTCATTTAACTCTTCTCTTCTTCCTCTCCTCCCTTCTGTCCTTCCTTATTCATTTAACTCTTCTCTTCTTCCTCTCCTCCCTTCTGTCCTTCCTTATTCCTTTAACTCTTCTCTTCTTCCTCTCCTCCCTGCTTCCCTTTTCTTCTCTCCTTCATTCCTCCCGTCATCCCATTCTTCTTTCTGTCCTTCCTTCTTTGTCTCTTCCTTCTTCCTTTCACTCCTCTCTTCTTCCTCTCCTCCCTCCTTCTCTTCTCTTCTTCCTCTCCTTTCCTTCTCCTCCCTTCTGTCCTTCCTTTCACTCTTCCCTTCTTCCTCTCCTCCATGCTTCCTTTTCTTCTCTCCTTCATTCCTCCTGTCTTCCCATTCTTCCTTCTGTTCTTCCTTCTTTCTCTCTTCCTTCTTCCTTTCACTCTTCTCTTCTTCCTCTCCTCTCTCCTTCCTTTCTCTCATCCCTCCTTCCTTCCCTTCCCTTCTGTCCTTCCTTCTTCCTTTCACTCTTCCCTTCTTCCTCTCCTTCCCCCTTCCCTTTTCTCTTTCATTCCTCCCGTCTTCCCCTACTTCCTTCTGTCCTTCCTTCCATCTTTCTCTCTCTCCCTTCTTCCTTTCACTCTTCTCTTCTTCCTCTCCTCTCTCCTTCCCTTCTCTCCTCCCTCCCTCCTTCTTCTCTTTCCCTTTCCTTCTCCTCAATTTCTGTCCTTCCTTCTTCCTTTCACTCTTCTCTTCTTCCTCTCCTCCCTCCTTCCCTTCCCTTCTCTCTTTCATTCCTCCTTCCTCTCCTTTCCTTCTCCTCCCTTCTGTCCTTCCTTCTTCCTTTCACTATTATCTTCTTCCCCTCCTCCCTCCTTTCCTTCCCTTCCCTCCTCTCCTTCATTCCTATCCTTCCCTTCCCTTCTCCTTTCTGTCCTTCCTGCTTCCTTTCAGTCTTCTCTTCTTCCTCTTCTCTTCTTCCCTTCTCTCCTTCATTCCTCCCTTCTTCCTCTTCTTCCTTCTCTCCTTCCTTCCTTCTTTCTCTCTTCTCCTGTTGGTCCTCCTGTCTTCTCTCCTTCCCTTTTTCTCCCTTCATACTTTCATTCTTTTCTTTTTCCTTCCTTCTTCCTCTCTTCCCGCCTTCCCTTCCCTTCTCTCCTTCCTTTCCATGCTCCTTTCCTTCTTTCTTCTCTCATCCCTTGTTCCTTCCTTCCCTCCCTCCTTCCTTCCCTCCTCCCTTCCTTCATTCCCTCTGTAATTTCCTTCCTCTTCCTTCCTTCTCCTTCCTTCTGCCCTTTCTTTTCTCTTTTTTCCTTCCTTCCTTCTCTCCTCCCTCCACCCTCCTCTCTCTACTTTCTTCCCTTCCCCACTCTTCTTCCTTCCTTCTTCCTCTCTTCCCTCCTTCCCTTCCCTCCTTCCTTTCCCTTCTCCTTCCTCTTTTCTTTACTTCTCTCATCCCTTGTTCCTTCCTTCCTCCTCTCCTTTCTTCATTCATTCCCTCCTTCCCTTTCTCTTCTTCCCTTCCCTTCTCCTTCCTTCTGCCCTTCTTTCTTTCTTCCTTTGTTTGTTCCTTCTTTCTTTCATCTCTCCCTCCTTCCTTCCTTCCTTCTTCCTCTCCTTCCTCCTTCCCTTCATCTTCTCTCTGTGACAAGGGCCTGAGCACCTTTTCCTGGCCAATCTCTTGTTTTATTCACCAGGAGAGAGGGCTCCGCTGCCGCATTTCCTTTGGAGAGAGATTGAGGGGCTGAATACCTGTGACGCTCCTGGATGGGGGCCACCCTCCTCTTCCTTCCTTCCTTCCTTCCTTCCTTCCTTCCTTCCTTCCTTCCTTCCCTTCATTGCCTGCAGACCTGCTGATAAGCGGAAAAAGGGAATTAGCAGTCAGAGGGGCCAACAGACAGCCTGCCTGCCTTCCTTTAATGGGGGAAAAGAGGGAAAGCATTGTGATCCAGGGATGCCTTCCTGCTCTTGGGCTGCAAAGGCATTAAAAACCCCCCAAAACACCCTCAGTTCGTGTTTGAAATGTGTAAAATGCTTGCGAATCTCATGTTTCCGAGCCGATAAACACTTCCCTCCATTCCCTCCTCACGGTTTCCAAGAAATGCTTAAGCTTTAGTATAGAGTTTCTCAACCTGGGGGTCGGGACCCCTGGGTAGGGGTCATGAGGGGGTGTCAGAAGGGTCACCAAAGACCACCAGAATAGACAGTATTTTCTGTTGGTCATGGGGGGTTCTATGTGGGAAGTTTGGCCCAATTCTATAATTGGTGGGGTTCAGAATGCTCTTTGATTGTAGGTGAACTACAAATCCCAGCAACTACAGCTCCCGAATGTCAAAGTCTATTTTCCCCAAACTCCAGCAGTATTTACATTTGGACATATTGAGTATTCATGCCAAGTTTGGTCCAGATCCATCATTGTTTGAGTCCACAGTGCTCTCTGGATGTAGGCAAACTACAACTCCAAAACTCAAGGCTGATGCCCACCAAACCCTTCCAGTGTCTTCTGTTGGTCATGGGAGTTCTGTGGGCCAAGATTGGTTCAATTCCATCATTGGTGGAATTCAGAATGCTCTTTGATTGTAGGTGAACTACAAATCCCAGCAACTACAGCTCCTGAATGTCAAAGTCTATTTTCCCCAAACTCCACCAGTGTTTACATTTGGACATATTGAGTATTCATGCCAAGTTTGGTCCAGATCCATCATTGTTTGAGTCCACAGTGCTCTCTGGATGTAAGTGAACTACATCTCCAAAACTCAAGGTCAATGTCCACCAATCCCTTCCAGTATTTTCTGTTGGTCATGGGAGTTCTATATGCCAAGATTGGTCCAATTCCATCATTGGTGGAGTTCAAAATGCTCTTTGATTGTAGCTGAACTATAAATCCCAGCAAGTACAACTTCCAAATGACAAAATCAACCCCCCCCCCCCCCACCAAATTTGGGTGTATCGGGTATTTGTGCCAAATTTGGTCCAGCGAATGAAAATACACCCTGCATATCAGATATTCACATTACAGTTCATAACAGTAGTAAAATTACAGTTATGTAGTAACAACAAAAATAATTTTACGTTTGGGGGTCACCACAACATGAGGATCTGTATTAAGGGGTCGCGGCATTAGGAAAGTTGACAACCACTGCTTTAGTAGGCCACTTTTATTTGAGTTGCTGTTGTCCATTTATTGAAGTTGCTGTTGTTCCAGTTCTGCTGGAAAGAGAGACGTTTAGGATCCATCTACACTGCCGTATAAAATCCAGATTTGAATTGGGTTATATGGCAGTGTAGACTCATATCAACGATTTTTTATTTATTTTCGTATCAAAAGCATTGCATAAATTAGTATAAAACTGATAAAAATAGTCGACCAAAAACGGGCAACAGCAACGGCATTGTCTGTAGCCTCCAACAATTCTTCCTCTGTACATGAGGAAGGGCATAGTGGACAAGCACACAGATGCGGTGTTGTCTGTTCTGCTCCATAGTCACACAAGCTTTGGGATTCTTTTAGGTTCAATAGAGTTCAACCAGGGGTGGATTTTGACGGTAAGCCAAGTAAGTGGCCGCTTACGGGCGCCACGTGGCCAGGGGCGCATCCGGCCGCGGCCGCCAGGTTTGGCGTATGCTGCACCATTGCTGCAGGTTGGCGCGCGGGTGCGACTCCAAGTGGATGGTGACGCAAACCGCACTCACGAGGCGAAAGGAGAGGACGTTTGCAGCCGGGCGGAACCTGCCGCCTCTGGCTCCAAAACGTCCTCCTTTTTGGGCTCGCGGTGTGCATTTTGCATCACCATCCACTTGGTGTTGCGCTGGAGCAATGGCGCATGCGCGGAAATTGCTGGCCCTGCACATGCGCACACCGACGCGCATGCGCACACCGGCATGTATGTGCACACCAACACGCATGCGTGGAACTAGCTGGCCCTGCGCATGTGCACACCAGCACGCCGCCGGCGTGCATGTGCACCTGGCGCGAGGCCAGAGAGCAAGGGGGCGCCAAAAGAATGTTGGCGTACCATTTGAAATTACCTTTGTCCGCACCTGAGTTCAACTCAGATTGATCTGTTTTGATAATCCGGATTATATGGCAGTGTAGATCCAGCCTTAGACAGCGTTCCCTTTCAAAGCCCAGAAGTCGGAACAGGATGCACTTGCTCCGGCATTTCCCTCCTTCACAGGGTGCGTCTAGACCAGAGTTTCTCAACCTGGGGGTCAGGACCCTTGGGTGGGTAGCGAGTGGGTCTCAGGGGGGTTTCCAAAGACCATCAGGTCATGGGGGTTCTGTGTGGGAAGTTTGGCCCAATGCTATCGTTGGTGGGGTTCAATGGGCTCTTTGATTGCAGGTGAACTATAAATCCCAGCAACTACAACTCCCAAATATCAAGGTCGATTTTCCCCAAACTCCACCAGTGTTTACATTTGGCCATATTGAGTATTCGTGCCAAGTTTGGTCCAGATCTATCATTGTTTGAGTCCACAGTGCTCTCTGGATGTAGGTGAACTACAACTCCCAAACTCAAGGCCCACCAAACCCTTCCTGTATTTTCTGTTGGTCATGTGAGTTCTGTGGGCCAAGTTTGGTTCAATTCCATCGTTGGTGGAATTCAGAATGCTCTTTGATTGTAGGTGAACTATAAATCCCTAGCAGCCTCAGGCCCTTTTCCTTTTCCCCCCTCATCCCCTTAAGCAGGAAAGGGCCTCAGGCTGTTAGGAACGGTGGGAGTTGAAGTCCAAAGCACCCAGAGGGCCAAAGTTTCCCCATGCCTGTTTTAGGGACCTTAAAGTGGCGAGCCTCCTTCCAACATTGGGATTCTGGATAGAAAACAAACAACAACATAACATAACATTGTTTGAGTCCACAGTGCTCTCTGGGTTTAGGTGAACTACAACTTCCAAACTCAAGGTCAATTCCCAAGCAAACCCTTTCAGTACTTTCTGTTGGTAATGAGAGTTCAATGTGCCAAGTTTGGTTCAATTCCATTGTTGCAAGAGTTCGGGATGCTCTTTGGTTGTGGGCATATTGAGTATTCATGCCAAGTTTGGTCCTGATCCAACATTGTTTCGGTCCACAGTGCTCTCTGGATATAGGTGAACTACAACTCCAAAACCCAAGGTCAATGCCCACCAAACCCTTATAGTATTTTCTCTTGGTTATGGGAGTTGTGTGTGAGAAGTTTGTGTCTTTCTGCCATTCCTGCCAGGATATCTATGTTGTGTTCATTGAAACAGGCCAAGGTTTCACACTGAGTGTATAAATACATTGAAAAACATATTAACTATATGTATTACTGTGTTACAGTGTCATTTTGTGTCATTTTGGTTGGTGGTGTGCCCCAGGATTTTGGAAATGTAAAAAGTGTGCTGGGGCTCAAAAAAGGTTGAAAAACACTGATCTAGACAGTGAAATTCATGCAGTTTGACATGCGCCATGCCGGGAGTTGTAGTTTGACATGGTACCTCACTAAACTAGAACTCCCATGATTCCATAGCATTGAACCATGGCAATTTAAAGTGGCATCAAACTGCATCAAACTCTGCAGTGTAGCTACAGATTCCAATTCCTGGTAAGGAAATGCCCAGGGAATTCTTGGAAGGAGGCCACTCCTCTCTTCCTCCTCTCAAAACACCAAGGAAGAGAGGAGGACTCCTTCTTCCAGAACCTGCCAAATCGCCGCCTCTTAAAACTGCAGAAATGTTTCCAACTGCAGAAACCCCGGCGGGGTTTGGGCCGTTTGCAGCGTTCTTTTTTCTGGAACCAGGTTTGAAATTCTGGGCCAAAAGTGGTTGTCGTCGCTCTCCAGAAATCACTTTTCTTCCAGGAACCGAATGCCTGCTCTCCTTGCGGCCAAGGCAGCGTTTGAGTTGAGGGGCAAGCGGTGGTAGATGATGGTCTTCCGTCTTCCGTGTGCCCCGATCTCCATGCCTTCTGGGTGCTGACTCAAAGGTGGAGCGGATTCAGGAGCAAAAATAGAGAGGAAAAACCTAAAAATAAGGCAGGCGTTCTCTTGGGAGCACTTTGGAAAAGCGCGGTTTGCGCAGAAGAGGAGCATCAGTGTGTGAAGAAAGGCCTGGAGGGCAATGAGGAAACGGCTTCTGCTCCTCGCTTTTCTGGACTTGCCTTTCTCCCTTGCCTTGCTTCACGGCAACACTGCAGCCAGGCATCGATTCAGATAAACAAGGATGAATAAACAGAGCCATAAATAAAACTAAATTACAATCAAATGGATATGTTAAAGGATCCTCGATAATATTATTGCAGTATTAGTACTACTATTATTGCACTAGCTGTCCCCTGCCACGCGTTGATGTGGCCCAGTCTGGGTATATGTGCTTTGTGTGTGTATATATTTGTGTCTATGTGCATAGATGTGTGTTTGCGCATATATATATATATATGTGTGTGTGTGTATATATGTATATATGTATCTATTATATAAATGGGTTCACGTCATGTGATGTATACCTCAAACAAAGAAACCATACAACGCAGAAAACAATACTTGCCAACAGAAATAGGCCTCACGCAAGGTACGTTTGTAGCAAAGAAACTTTCCCCCCCCCAAAACCTAAACGGCCCCCCAAAACACCGAGTAAAAATAAAACGACATTCACCAGCAGCCTCCGGGGCAGCCAAAGACTCACCCAGCCTCTACATTCTGAACAACATGATTGGCTGCCAATAAGGGCGGATTTGCATAACTGCTGCACAGGCCAGCCAACATGAAAATTCCGATCCATAATAAACTGCCAAAACAGAATAAGGAAAAGGCCTGAGCCAATCCCCAACACAAACCCCCAAATCACTTCCAACCGAAAATTTACACCGAAAGGATCACAGACCACGCCCCAAAATTGACAGTAAGGCT
>JARBWK010003132.1:0-13177 GCA_030556195.1 Anolis apletophallus | reverse complement strand
TGAGAACAATAGCCTTCTATAAACATTCCCTTTTCTCACAGTGCACACTATCAATTTGAAGCCTCTCTGTTCTCTCTTTGCAACTTAGTTCCGGGCTTCCTGCCAGCAGTGAAGATAGGACTTTGCCATGCGCACTGATGTTCTCCCATTAGCACTAAAAATTCCATCAACTTTCATAGCTCAATCTGCACTGTATTCCCACTCATCTAGCATATAGCATATATAGCATAACTTGGCACAGAGTGGATTAAAATGCATTTAATCAAGGTGTTAGTCTTTTATAACATGTGCCTGATTGATTCCAGACACCAAAACCCTCCAATTCAGAGTTGACACGTATGTAGCATCACTTTCTGACTGTACTTTTTGCTTGGAAAAGTACCAAACCTGCTTCAACTGTAGCCCCTACAAATCACAAACCAGGCCCAAAATTTACAGTAAGGCTTCATTAACTTGATTTTCCTGACTAGGCCTCAGTTAATAGGACATTGTGTATAGCCAGGCCCCAAAAGAGAGTTTAGGGCAGGATGGCCCACTAATGATGGGATTTGCATCCCACTTCACTTCCCAGAAAACACTGTAGCCCCTACAAATCACAAACCAGGCCCAAAATTTACAGTACGGCTTCATTAACTTGATTTCCCTGACTAGGCCTCAGTTAATGGGACATTGTGTATGGCCTGAATTAACAGTAACCAACCTTGGCACACTGAGCCCCTATGACCCATGATTCATTCTACTGCAGTTTGGAGTAGGGAGGACCATGGATGATGGGACTTGAAGTACCATCACAGGTTATGAGATTTGTAGTACTTTCAAACTCTTCATTCCCCACAGACCAAGGCGGCCCTGAACCACAAGACCAAACTTGGCACACAGTACCCCCATGTCCCACACTCCATCCTACTGCAGTTTAGAGGAGGATGGACCATGAAGGATGGGATTTCAAGTACCTCCATTCACTTCCCAAGCCCGCTGCGACCCTCATCCAGTGCATAATCATGACCACACTTGGCACAAAAAAGTCCCCATGACCCAATGGATGTCCTGATGCAGTTCGGAGGGTGGACCACGGATGATGGGACTTGAAGTACCTCCACTCATTTCACCAGACCTTTGCCAACCTCATCCAAACACTGATCAAGACCAAACTTGGCACACAGAGCCCCCATGACTCATTCTACATTCTGGTGCAGTATTGAGGAGGATGGACCACGAATGATGGGACTTGAAGTACCTCCCCTCACTTCCCAAGACTGCTGCGACCCTCATTCAATGACTAATGAAGACCAAACTTGGCACACAAAGCCCTCATGACCCACTCTACATCCTGTGCTGTTGGGAGGGGATGGACCATGGCCAATGGGACTTGCAGTACCTTCACTAACTTCCTGAGACCACTGCAAGCCACATACACATCTAATAGGAACCAACCTTGGCACACAATGCCTTCCTCAAATAACCCGGGCACCGCCGGGTCCTCAGCTAGTCCTCCAATAAAGGAAGACACCATCCAAGCCCTCCTGACAGATGGCCATCCAGACTCTGCTTGAAAACTTCCAGAGAAGGAGACTCTACTAGACTCACATTCTGTGTCTACTCCAAAAGAGTCGGAAGAGACCCCCAAAGGTCATCCAGTCCAATCCTTTGCCATAAAGGAAGACATAATAATAATAGCAATAATAATAGCAATAACTTTATTTACATCCCATCCTATCTCCCTAGAGGGCGGATTATAAGGAAACCTCCAAAGGCCATCTAGTCCAACCTCCTGCCGTAAAGGAAGTCACCATCCAAGCCCTCCTGACAGATGGACATCCAGCCTCTACTTGAAAACTTCCAGAGAAGAGGACTCCATTAGGTTCACATTCAGTCTATACTCTAATAAAATTGGAAGGGACCCCCGAAGGCCATCCAGTTGAACCCTCTGAAATAAAGGAAGACACCATCCAAGCCCTCTTGATAGATAGCCATCCAGCCTCTACTTGAAAACTAAGGCACCAGTTATTTGCATAAAGGATTTAGATTGGCCAGCCTCAGAACTCCAACAATCTAAGGCACCAGACAGAGGGCATTGGTTGCCACCGAGGAACTATTTGCATAAATGACTCTGATTGGCCAGCAAAACGGAATGCAACTGAATGCTTGAGTTAGCCAAATGACAGTTTTTCCCATTGGAAATGGAGTGTTCATTTTCTGGGAGGTGCGGAGGTGCCAAGGAATAAGTGACAGTGTTTCGATAGGTTGCCACTATGGGATTATTTGCAAAAAGGACTCTGATTGGCCAGCCTCAGAACTCCAACATTCTACGGCCCCAGACAGAGGGGATTGGTTGCCACTGAAATGGTATTTGCATAAAGGAATCCGATTGGCCATCCACATTCCAACATTCTAAGGTGACGCAGAGAGAAAAGGAAAGGCCTCGGGCAGTCAGACAGTGCGGCCCACCGCAGTGACGGATCAGGACCAAACTTGGCACACAGGAGCCCAATGGCCCACTTCACAATGCGACCCTCACCCAATGACCAATACAGACCAAAATTGGCACAAAGAGCCCCCTTGACCCACTCCCCGCCCTGGTGCTATTTAGAGGGGGGTGGACCACAGATGATGGGGCTTGAAATACCTTCACTCACCTTCCGAGACCACTGCAACCCTCATCCAGCGAATGATCAAGACCAAATGTGACACACAGAGCCCCCATGACCCACTCTACATCCTGGTGCTGTTTGGAGGGGGATGGACCATGGCCAACGGGACTTGCAGTACCTTCACTAAGTTCCTGAGACCACAGCAAGCCACATAAACATCTAATAGGAACCAACCTTGGCACACAATGCCTTCCTCAAATAACCCGGGCACCGCCGGGTCCTCAGCTAATAATAATATTAATAATAATAATAGCAATAACTTTATTTACATCCCATCCTATCTCCCTAGAGCCATGTTTCCCAACCCTTTTTGAGCCGTGGCACACTTTTTACATTTGCAAAATCCTGGGGCACACCACCAACCAAAATGACACAAAATTTCACAAAGTAATACATATAGTTAATATGTTTTAAATGTATGTATACACTGAGTGTGAAACCTGGGCCTGTTTCAATGAACACAACATAAATATCCTGGCAGGAATGGCAGAAAGACACAAACGTCCCACACAGAACTCCCATAACCAAGAGAAAATGCTATAAGAGTTTGGTGGGCATTGACCTTGAGATTTGGAGTTGTAGTTCACCTATATTCAGAGAGCACTGTGAACTCAAACAATGTTGGATCAGGATCAAACTTGGCATGAATCCTCAATATGCCCAAATGTGAACACAGATGGGGTTCAGGGGAAATAGACCTTGACATTTGGGAGTTATAGTTGCTGGGATTTATAGTTCCCCTACAATCAAAGAGCATGATAGAAGTGGGCCAAACTTCCCACACAGAACCCCCAGGAGGCAAGAGGGAGGTCTCTACTTGGGGAAAGGGAGGTGGGCCTTCCCAATGCATGGAGAGGGAGAGACCAAGTAGACCAGTGTTTCTCTACCTTTTTTGAGCCGAGGCACACTTTTGACATTTAAAAAATCCCGGGGCACGCCACCAACCAAAATGAAACAAAATGACACTCTAACACAGTCATACATATAGTTAATATGATTTTAAAAGTATACACTCAGTGTGGAACCTGGGCCTGTTTCAATGAACACAACATAGATATCCTGGCAGAAATCAAAGAGCTTTTGCTAAAGGCTTTCATGGCCAGAATCACCAGGTTGCTGTGAGGTTTTCAGGCTCTATGGCCATGTTCCAGAAGCATTCTCTCCTGACGTTTCAGTCACATCTATGACAGGCATCCTCAGAGGTGGTAAGCTGTTAGAAACTAGGCAAGTGACGTGTATATATCTGTGGAATAATGTCCAGGGTGGAAGAAAGAACTCTTGCCTGCTTTAGGCAAGTGGGAATGTTGCAAATGGCCATGCTGATTAGCATTTAATGGCCTTGCAACTTCAAAGTCGCTGCCTGGGGAAGCGCTCCTCCTGCCCCCCGCCCGTCCCCAATTTGGGAAGGGCGCGGGGACAGGCGGAGACACCTCCCTGAGGCAGCGAGGAGCGTTGCCTGGGGAAGCGCTCCTCCTGGCCCCTCGCCAGCCCAATTTGGGGACGGGCGAGGGGCAGGAGGAGCGCTCCAGGCAGCGACAGGTGGAGAAGCCTCCCGCAGGCCTCTTTGGCTCGCGGGGGAAGCTTTCGCCCGGCTCGCGTCCTTCCGACTTCGGAAGGGCACGGAGGCCAGGCGGAAAAGCCTCCCAGCCCGCGCCCTCCCGCTCCTCCAACCCTCTCCCTCTCTCTCACACACACACAAGACCTCAGAGCCCGCCTCACCCGGTAGGCCCGGATCTGCCTCCGCCTCGCTGGCCTCCTCCTCCAAGCAGCAGCAGGAGGGGGAAGAAAGGCGGGGAGGGGCGTTTTCGTGGCACACCACGTGCTTCCCGCACGGCACACTGGTGTGCCGCCACACCGGCTGACAATGACTGAAGTAGACAACGGTGGGGAGGGGGGGTGTTTGTAATTTTGTGTCTTTATCGAGGTAGGTTTCTTAGGGTTTTTATACTTCAACATACTAGACTCTCTCCCCCACTTTCCTGGAGGTTCCACTTTCCGCGGCACACCTGATGATCGCTCACGGCACACTAGTGCCCCGGCACACTGGTTGGGAAACACTGCTCTAGAGGGCGCTTATAAGGAAACCTCCAAGGCCATCTATTCCAACCTCCTGCCTTAAAGGAAGTCACCATCCAAGCCCTCCTGACAGATGGCCATCCAGCCTCTGCTTGAAAAGCTCCAGACAAGAAGACTCCGCTGCGTATTCCGAACAGCGTATGGTTCTGTGTCGTGACTGTTTTTAACCTATGCCAAGCATGGTAAAGTGGATGGATCCCCTTAACTGTTCCGGCAAATCCGTGACGGGGCCATTTTTTGGTCGCCAGAGCCCTTCTGGGAGCCCCTTCCCCATGCTTTTTCACCATCCATCTGTGACACTGATTAAGTACTTTCCGCATTCCGCTCATGCTTTTTGCTGGAGATTTTTTATGGCCTCGTAAATTTGGCAAGTTAGCCTCCCCACACATTGGTGGTACCTAATTTCCTACTTGACAGACGCAACTGTCTTTTGGGTTGCAAAATCATTATTTTAGTGTTCTGGTGTTTTATTTTTTTAGTGCTATTTTATTGATTGTTATGTTTACATGTTGTAAACCACCCTGAGCCTGTTGGAAAGGGTGGTGTATAAATTGAAATAATAAAAAATAAAATAATAAATAATAAAGAAGCGACAGCTCCCCTGGTGGCCAGAAAAGAGTTAAATACTTGCTGACTGTCTGTCTATATGTGTTGTGTGTCTATGGCATTGAATGTTTGTCATGTATGTGTACATTGTGGGCCGCCCTGAGTCCCCTGTGGGGTGAGAAGGGCAAAATATAAATACTGTAAATAAATAAATAAATAAATAAATTTAGGATAGGAGAGAGGGGGTTGATCTAATATTGTCAGGAAGGGAGTTCCATAACCATGGGGCAATCACCGAGAAGGCCCTCTCTCTCATCCCCATCAAACATGCCTGTGATGGTGGCAGGACCAAGAGCAGGGCCTCCCCAAAAGATCTTAGTTTCCGCAGTGGTTCGTAAGGGAGATGTGTTTGGACAGGTAAACTGGGCCAGTTCCATCTTGCCTTCTGCACTGTGCTTATAATATAATATAATATAATATAATATAATATAATATAATATAATATATTGTATATACATATAATATTGATAATATTATAATGTAATACAATATACTACTACTAATAATAATATATTATAATTATATATTTTATTACTGATGGGTGAATCGGGGCCTTCCTCCTCTGCAACAGCAGCAGCCAAGCTTTCCCAGGTAGGGGACCCATTTGACTGAGCCAACAGTATGATGCAGCAGCGAAAAAAGCCAATGGGATTCTGGGCTGCATCAGAAGGAGCCGAGTGTTTACTGTTTACATCGAGGGCAGAAGTCCTGTGCCTCTCTCTTCTGCTTTGGTTATTTATTATTTATTTATTTCATTTCTATTACACCCTTCTCACCCCGCAGGAGACTCGGGGCAGATTACAATGTACACATTACATTTAGACACACAAACACACAAGACAGACAGAGGCAATTTTTTAACATCTGGCCAGCAGAGGGAGCTGTTGCACACTTTCATTCCTCAGCGTATTTCCTGGAGATCTTTTTATGGCCTTATAAACCAGTTAAATATGCCTCCCCACTAAGTGGTACCTTTAATTTCCTACTTGAAAGATGCAACTGTCTTTTGGGTTGCAAAGGTCGACAACAGGCTACACAATAGGTCGAGAGCCCACCTCGACCCAGGCAGGCCTCGAACTCATGACCTTCTGGTCAGTAGAGATCTTATGCAGCTGACACCCAGCCAGCATTCCTGGTGGTTAGACCTCTTTACCTGGAATAGTCCCATTCTGGGCATTTGTGGTGTTCCAGCCTAGTAATGGAGTGCCGCAGCCTAGGGGCATGGTGCCCCAGCTGAGTGTTCCAAGCCAGGCACCAATGGTACCAGTAGAGCAGGGCCAGGATGAGGAGACTGAAGGGCCTGAGGTGGACACTTCTGTAGATGCAGATCTATCATGGGATAATGATTGGTTGCATGGCTATTGGCCCAAGGAAGGGGTTAATGAAGATTCAATGGAAATAAGTTTTGAAACCGCCAGCGAAAACTCCTGCAACCTTGACTCTCATGGGAACCCATCTCCCTTGCCAGCTGAGGCCCAGGGAAATAGGGTGGATGAACTTTCCCACCAAAATAGGAGTCCACCTGGTCCAGCTAACGAGCTGGCTGGTTTTGATAGAAGGGCGAATATCAGATCTATGAGGAGAGATTGGAATTTGAGACATGGTATTCAGTGGACGCACAGAAAATAGATTCCTTTTAAGACTGGCTCTGGGAAAATTCCAACAGACTCAAAGCTACTTTTGAATTGGACGTTCCTAGCTCCTGGTCTCCAAGTTCAAGTGATTGCAGGAAAGGCTTGCCTGCTGAATCAAGTATCCTGTTTGCCCACAGTTTTGGTTTGGGCTTTGAACTCTAGTTTCATGTTTTCGGCTGCAGGAGCGGCCAGCTTGTTTTTGGATTACCTTCCTTGGGATTATCACCGTTTAGAGAACTGTCTCCAGAATTACTTTGGGACTCATTTTTGCCTTATATCTTTACCTTTTGTACTATTTTATTCTAAATAAAAGTAGTTTATAGAGCTTGCCTGTGTGTGTGGTCTGGGGGTTACGTTCCAAGCAGGGGCGGCCTTACCTCCTGGGGTACGCATACCTTTTGGCGCCCGGTGGCTCCTGGACACCCTCAGGGCGTCCCGCGTGGTGATGCGCACGTGCGGCGGCGTCCCACACAGCCACGCGAGTGCATCCCACACGGTGGCGCGCACACGCGGTGGCGTCCCACGCGGCTGTGTGAGGGCATCCTGCGCGGCGGCGCACACGCCGGCAGCGGCGAAGGCATGACACGGGCAGCACTAGCTCCCGAGCATGCCTCCACCCAGCGGCGCAGCTGGCTGCGGGATACGCAGCGGCGGGCGGCCAGTGCGGCAGTGCCCTCCCAGGTGGCAACGCCTCCCAGGTCCCGTAAACCCCACGCCGCGTAGTCGGCGGAATGGGAGGGGCCGGCCCTGGTTCCAAGTCTGAGTCGCAACATTACAGTTTAAAATATAATATTTAAATTTTATATATATACTAGCTTGGGGACCCGGCCCTGCCCGGGTTATTTGAGAAAGGCATTGTGGTCCTTATGAGATGTTTACATGGCTTGCAGTGGTCTCAGGAAGTTAGTGAAGGTACTTCAAGTCCCATCATCCATGGTCCATCTCCTTCAAACGGCATGGGTCATGAGGGCTCTGTGTGTCAGGTTTGATCTTGATCAGTCATTGGATTAGGTTTGCAGCAGTTTTGGGAAGTGAGTGAAGGTACTTCAAGTCCCATCATGCATGGTCTGCCCTCCCCCAAGCTGCACCAGGATGTAAAGTGGGTCATGGAGGCTCTGTGTGCCTAGTTTGTTCTTTTTTGGTAATTGGATGAGGGTCGCAGTGGTCTCAGAAAGTGAGTGAAGGTACTTCAAGTCCTATCATCCGTGGTCCGTCCCACTCAAAACTGCAGCAGGATGTAGAGTGGGTCATGGGTACTCTGTGTGCCAAGTTTGGGCCTGGTCTGTGATTTGTAGGGGCTTCAATGTTCTGTGGGAAATGAATCAGGTGAAGGTACTGCAAATCCCATCATTTGTAGCCCATCCTGCCCTACAGTGCACCAGGTTGTAAAGTGGGTCAGTGGGCATCTGTGTGCCAAGTGTGGTCCTGATCCTTCTATGGTGTGGGCCACAGTGCTTTAAGCAAGTGAGTTAAAGTACTGCGTCCCGTCATCCATGGTCCATCCTCCCTCAAATTGCACCAGGATGTAGAGTGGGTCTTGAGGGTTCTGTCTGCCAAGTTTGGTCTTGTTCTCTCATTGTTTGGGGTCGCAAAGTGTTTTGGCCTTAAACTCCCACCATGCCTGACTGCCTCAGGCCTTTTCCTTACCCCCTCTGCCCAGGCCCGGATTAACCAATTTTGGTGCCCTAGGCCACACTTTGGAATTACGCCCCCAAACCAACCTCTACCGCACCCCCCCCCACCTCCTCCTCCTTGTAGCTCCGCGCCCCCCCGGGGGCAAACCTTCCCTTCCTTCCTCCTCCTCCTCACCCCCCCCCCCTCAGCTGCGCCCCTCGGCCGTGGCCTAGTGTGGCCTTATGGGTGATCCGGGCCTGCCTTTGCCACTTTAGAGTGTCGGAATGTTCGTGTTGGCGACTGCCTCAGGCCTTTGCCTTATCCTCCTCTGCCAGTTTAGAGGGTCGGAATGTTCGTGTTGGCTGGCCAATAGAGGCGTTATAAATACTCCTCACTGGCAACCAATCATGTTTTCAGAATGTAGAGGCCGGCAGCCAATCAGAACGCTGCCACATACATACATACAAACATACAAACAAACATCCAAACAAACATTCCGCTTTATTATATATAGAGATAGAGATAGAGATAATATTGATAATATAATGTAATACAATATAATACTACTAATAATATGATATAAATATATATTTTATATTACATGTAAAACTCATGCCTTGAGTTTTGGAAATTGAAACTCCGTTGATTTTACTGTACACTGATTTTATGGTTTATGCTTTATGCTATTGTATGGCTGCAGGTTGTATGCGCAGCATGTTTTTATTGTATGTTGTAATCCGCCCTGAGCCTGCAGGGAGGAGCGGAATATAAGATCGAATAATAAATAAATAAACTAAATAAATAAATATTACTAATAATATTACATTATAATGTTAGAGTACAATGTAATATATAATATTAATATTGTGGTATGGTAATAATATAATATATTGTATTTACAGTTTACTTGGAAGCCGCTCTGAGTCCACTTTGGGGTGAGAAGGGCGGCACATAAATGTCGTAAATAAATAAATAAATGTGATATTACTAATAATATTACAGTATGAGGCATTTCAAGCCAACCCTGACTGTGACTGTCTTCCACTTGGAAACTGATGCTCTCACTGTAGAACTGGAAAGCCCTGGACCTTGAGTGCTCTAACTTGAGGTCAGCTGTGACCAGCAGTGCTGCGGAATTTGAAGAGGCACAAATTGATGACGAAAGGGAGAAATGTATTAAGAGAAAGGTGTGTCAAACCAATCCTTGTTGGGACCTCCTAGGCCAGGCATGGGCAAACTTCATGGAGGCTAGATGGCCATCTGTCGGGGGTGCTCTAAATGTGATTTTCCTGCTCTTGGCAGGGGGTTGGCCTTCAAAGTCAAATTCTATATTTCTATGATACCCTGCCCATATAATCCAGATGATCAAATCAGATAATCCACAACCGGATTATATGAATCTACACTGCCATATAATCAAGTTCAAATCAGATAATCCGGATTTTACATGGCAGTGTGGAAAGGAGTAGAAGCTATTGAGAAGTCGGTATAAAATGTGTGATTCATTTTAAATGATTGGAGCGAAAAAATACATATTTTGAGACTTCCCCAAGCCTCTCTCTCGCCTGCTCTGCGACCGCGGCAGGACTCGAACCTGCAATCTTCTGATCCGAAGTCAGACGCCTTATCCATTAGGCCACGCGGCCCGGCTGAAACAACACTTCCGCTAAGACGTATAGGAAGCAATAGGGAGGGCCGGGAATCCCATTCGCGAGGCCATTTTGGAATGTACCATTTAGGCTTCAGAATAAGGAGTGTGTGTTAAGAAACACATTTTTCAGGGAGAAAGAAAATAAGCTTCTGCGAATGAAAACACCTCACCACGTGGTAAAAAAGGTGCTATTTATCCGAAGTGGCCTGAAAGCCTTTACAAAGCAACAAGGAGCTGTTTTGGGGTTTTGGGGGTTTCCTAATCCCCTCTTTTCCCGCATTGGACGAGACCAGACCAGGAATAGGCATGGGCCGAGAGGAAGCAGGCCAGGTTGAAGAAGGAGGCGGAGGGTGCTGTGTTGTGTTTCATGTCGTTTGTAATGTTTTTGTATGGTTTTAGAGGATTCTCACGACTAGTTTTGAATAATTCTGTATTGAATTCTGTTTTAATGTATATCTCTTGTGGGCTTTACATTGGGAATTGTACTGTTTTGAATGGTTTAGCTCAGGCATGGGCCTACTTGGGCCTCCCAGGTGTTTTGGACTCCAGCTCCCCTCATTCCTAACAGCCTCAGGCCCTTTCCTTTTCCCCTCAGCCGCTTAAGAGGCCTGAGGCTGTTAGGAATCCCTGATTAGCATTGAATAGCCTTGCAGCTTCAAAGCCTGGCTGCTTCCTGCCAGGGGGAATCCTTTGTTGGGAGGTGTTAGGTTAAAAAAGGTTAAAGAAACCTGGTTTACTCATAGCTTGTTATATGTATGTATATATATATATATATATATATAAATAAAGAGAGTAGGTCGTGCAAAGGACTTTATGCACGGCCAAACTATGCCCCCCAGAAACACCAATCCAACGAGACACATTCCCCCAGACCACGAGGTATAACCTTCACACAAAAAACCCACCTCCCAACCTTGCAACCCCCCCAAAAACCGCCCCCAAAAACCGCCCATTGCCTCCCGTTCTGCACTGGCCGCGAGCGCAGAACACAGAGCAATCGCGCAGGCGCACTCTGAAACCCCCTCCCCCAACACAGCAACCCATCCCATCTCCTCTCTCCCCACTCACCCTGAACCTTCGCAGCCACACTGCCAGCGCCCTAACCGCCTCCCTCGCCATCCTCGCCCGTGCCCTGCGACCCCGGTCCCAGAGCAGCTCTGGGGCGCCGCACTACACTTCCCAGAAACCTCCGCAAAACCAGGAACTGGCCATACCGGGATTTCTGGGAAGTGTAGTCCAAATGGCCTGACGCCACCCAGCACAGCCACAAAGGGGCGGGACACGTACGACGCTGGCCATGCGCGCCACGGCGGGAGGCAGGCCCGGAGATCGGCGATCCGCCCTCCGCCGTGTCCCCTGCGGTTGCAGCGGCGCCGCGTGAAGGAAGGTAAGCCCGGCAGCTTACCTTCTTTCAGGCACGGTCGATGGATCCGCGGGGGAGACGGCGGACGGCGGATCGCCGATCTCCGGGCCTGCCTCCCGCCCTGGCACACATGGCCAGCGTCGTACGCCTCCCGTGGGTGACGTCAGGCCGTTGCGGGACACGTCTACGACGCTGCTGGCGCAGCCAGGGCGGGAGGCAAGGCGGAGATTGGCGATCCGCCCTCCGCTGTGTCCCCCCGCAGTTGCGACCACGCCTGAAAGGCGCCGTCGCTGCAACCGCGGGGGACACGGCAGAGGGCGGATCACCAATCTCCGGCCCCGCCTCCCGCCCTGGCGCGTCTGCCCAACATCGTACCCCTCCCGCCCCTTCTTGGGAGAGAGAGAGGGACTGAGAGAGACAGAGGGGAGGCCTGAGACAGAGAGGGGGGAGGAAAGATAAGGGGGAATCAGACAGAGAGAGATGGGGGGGGAGAGAGAGGGGAGAGTGAGACAGAGAGAGACGGGGAAGCGAGAGAGAAAAATTATGCTAATAATATAGTATGTTTTATGTAGATATGACTTGTAAGCCGCTCTGAGTCCCCTTCGAGGTGAGAAGGGGGGCATATAAATGTCGTAAATAAATACATTCTTAGTACGTCATAATCCCCAATCTGCCCATTAAATGTCTTGGAAATCATTCTCCTCTATTCCTACTTTTTTTTCCATCTATATTCTTAGTTCTAGTTTTAATTGCTTAAAATAGTTTTTACTAGGTACTCATAACTTGGTTAGCCAGTTAAAATTCTTGAGTAAACCAGGGTTTTTTTTTGGGGGGGGGGGGGGGTTAGAGCATTTGTGTGTGTGTGTGCTTCCCAACAAAGTATCCCCCTCCAAGCAGGAAGCAGCCAGGCTTTGAAGATACAAGGCCATTCAGTGCTAATTAAGGTGGCCAGTTGCAACATTCACACTTGCTTCAAACAGACAAGAGTTCGTTCTCCCACCCCGGATATTATTCCACAGATATATAAACCCCACAGGCCGAGTTTCCAAAAGATTTTTTGCCTTGATGTTCTATGATATATGGCTGTGTGGAAGGGCCCTTGGACTTCAGAACTGTAGAAAAAGGTGCCACCCAAAACAACAACTGTTATTATTATCTATGTTTATTTATATCTAAGCTGAGAAGGGCTGCCATAGAATATCAGGGCTATATTTCAGAGGAAAGAACTGACAGAACTACCTCCAAGTATTCCTTGCCTCGGAAAACCCTGCAAAGTTCATGGGGTTGATAGGTCAAAGGCACTTACAAAGATATATTATTGTTTTACTGCTGTTGATTTTATTTTGTCTCTTGCTGGATTAAAGAGATGGGGAAGCGCCACACTGAGTTTCAATTCTGTTTTGTGTCCTGATAGATGTGAGCGAACAAGAGAAAGAGATCCCTGCAACCTCTGTGTCACATCTTGGTGAGGATGAGACACTTGGTATGGAAGACTCCATTAGCAAGTCCTGCGTGTTACGCAAAGCACGAAAGATGGTCCTCACGTTCCTCTGCCAACCGCCTTCAGCAGGAGGACATGGTG
>JARBWK010003131.1:0-13179 GCA_030556195.1 Anolis apletophallus | reverse complement strand
GTCCAAAGGTCTGACGGGGGCATCAGACCTGCTGAAAGTGTCTCTTTCCTGCTTCGGATCTGTCCAGTGGAACTCCCGCCTCTTGGAAGCTCCGAGTTCAAAAGGTTCTGGACCGGCCCTAACCTACAAACATCAGTGTTTTCTAGTAGTTGGGTTGCACCAACTCGGTTTCCTGCTGACTTGACTCCCAGAAATCCCAGCCAGTTTACCAGCTGTTAGGATTTCTGGGATTTGAAGTCCAAAACACCTGTAGGCCGGCAGTTGGACAGCCCTGCTATAGGCTTTCCAAACCTAACTGCCTTTCTCCAGTATCAAACACAGCCTTTTCTGTTTTCCTCAGAGAAAGACAACAGCAGCTTCTCAAACTGCCGCCAGCTAGTCTAACCGCGCCTGACTAACTGAAGAATTTCAAACCTGGACATTCTAAAGCCAGTGTTAGTTCGCCTCCTGCTGCTAGCAACGGAACTTCTCAGAGGCTGTGCGCTGTAATATTCCCCATTAACTCTTTGTGGTCTGTCTAACATTTAATCATCTAACACAATCCTCAATACACATAGTGACCTCATTACAATGCGGATCAAGAATAGGGCTCCACAGCCACCTACGGACCCACCGCCAAGACACTACACTTGGAGGATCAACATCCTCGAGCTATGAGGGATTGCCTAAGTAAATAAGTAAGTATGTAAGTAAGGCAGACTTATTAAGGTAAACACATGTGGACTATCTGCTGTTCCGTGATTGACCAGACAGGCACCACATGGCCAGCCATCTGCTGTTCCGTGATTGGACCAGACAGGCACCATATGATCAGCATCTGCTGTTCCGCGTGATTGACCAGGAGGATGCCCCATGATCAGCCATCTGCTGTTTCATGATTGGGCTAGAAGGCTATCACATGACTTCCTGAGTCAGGTGTTTTCTAAGAAACAAAACTTAAGGGAATCAGACTGGGCATGTGCAGGAATGCGAGATCTAAGGTGGGTCTGCTTCTCCAAAGGAACAGCCGCGGATTTATTGTGAACATTGCCTTTATCTTCCCGGGATATACAGAGTGCACACAGCGGACCCTTTATTATTCTTTATGTGAAGTATCAATGCTTACTTCCAACATTGATGATTGGAAGTAAGCATTCATAGGTATAGTGATGTGTATTAACATGCACGCAGTGGTTATAATGTATACATAGATTACGGATATAGGAACTCTTCACCCTCTGTTCATTGTGGGACTCCCTCGCCAGCCTTCCTCAGCCTTTCCTCCCAATGTTCTGAACCCATCTGTGCTCACATTTGGGTGCATTATATTCCTGCCAAGTTTGGTCCCGATCCAACATTGTTTCAGTCCACAGTGCTCTCTGGATATAGGTGAACTACAACTCCAAAACCTAGGTCAATGCCCACCAAACTCTATAGCATTTTCTCTGGTTATGGGAGTTCTGTGTGGAAGTTTGTGTCTTTTCTGCCATTCCTGCCAGGATATCTATGTTGTATTCATTGAACCAGGCCCAGGTTTCACACTGAGTGTATAAATACATTTTAAAAACATATTAACTAAATGTATTACTGTGTTCGAGTGTCATTTTGTGTCATTTTGGTTGGTGGTGTGCCCCAGGATTTTGTAAATGTAAAAAGTGTCGCGCTCAAAAGGCTTGGGAAACACTGTGTAGTGGAAAATTTCTGCTACAACTGCACACATAAATAGCATAGGCCTCCCATTTTTTCCATCTCCGGCATGTGGAGGCTGTGCTTGACACTGGCCTTGGGGGCTTGCTATTGCTCCACCTTCCATGCTGAGGAGCTTTGTTGCCTTTAGACGCTCTCTGGCATGACCACACTGGCGCCTTTTATTACCTCGCCAAAGCAGTACCTATTTATCTACCCACATTAGTGTTTTTGAACTGCTAGATGAGAAGAAGCTGGGCTGATGGGTGAAAGATCACCCCAACCCGGACCTGAACTGTCGACCTTTCGATTGGCAAGATTTTCTGCAAGTGGCAATTTAACCCACTGTGCTAAAGCCCAGGATGGTATGCATTCCTATCATGGCACATAAGGCACAGGGAAGATGGTATTGGGAGTAGGTGACATATATCATATCAATGCACCCATTTCTTGACAGAAAAGAGGCCTGATTGTGAGAATATTGAGATCCTCCACTGAGTCCCCACTCAGATCAGAAGTTGTAAAGATGTCCTCTTTGGATTTATTTATTTATTTATTAGTTCAGCTTGATATACCGCTCTCTCTGGAGCCCAGAGCGGTTTACAGAATTAAAATAGCAAGTAAAACACAGCAAAACCAATATAAAACCCCCAATTAAAATCCCATTCCCAGCAATACTGCAATAGCGCAGCAGAAATGCGATGGCGGCGAGGTAGCAGAGCGCTAGTGGTAATGGGCACTGGTTATGGGCCAAATGCCTGTCTGAATAACCAGGTCTTGACGGCTCTGCAGAATGGCAGCAAATCGCGGATGGCCCGTATCTCCTCAGGGAGGGTGTTCCACAAGGTTGGCGCGGCCACGGCGAATGCCCTCTGCCGCATACTAGAGAGCCTGTAGACCTTAATGCCAGGCACCTCCAGTAAGTTGAGCCCCCTGTTTTTTTTTTTTTAAATGAATATTTTTTATTGATTTATTTACATACAGAATAAAAACCACATCCAAACAACAAAACATAACAAAACAAAACAGTGCACTGTGAAAGTGCCCCTCCACCCTCACTAACATCCACACCCCTCCACCCTTCTGAGGGTTTCATCGCCATTCTTCTTCCCTTCAAATTTCCAAGCCTTTGGACAGTTTACTTTACAAATTAAACAATAGATCCAACTTATTCCTCGTGTCTTGATCTCGAGTTTTCCAGATAATATATTGTCTTACCCGGTCCCATCGCCCCAACAGTTCCTGCAGTTTATTCTCCTCCATCTCATTAACCCTAATCTCCATAATTTCAAATTGAATGTGCTCTACCAGGTACCGCAACCAATTCTTAATTGTCCATTTAGAGGAGTCCTTCCAACCCAGAACTATAACCGATTGCGCTTTCAATCATAGCTTCCTTAATTCCTCCATATTCCCCCAAGTCACTCTTTCTCACCAATATCGCCATTTCCTTTGTAATTACCCAATTTATGTTCAATGCCTTATTAATTTCCCCTTGTACCTCTTTCCAAAATCTCTGCACTACTGCACATTCCCAAATCAGGTGCATGTATACCCCTTTCACTTGGCACCCGTGCCAACACTGACTACTCACATTTTGAGAGAAGTATGCCAATTGGGCCGGAGTCCGATACCACTTATGTAGGAGTTTCCTTCTCATTTCCCTCACTCTTGTGTTTTTAATTTTTGCGATATTTCCCATTATCCTTTCCATCTCTAACTCTGATACTTGTACTTCCCTCTCCCACAATTTGGTTAATTCTTGTACAGGGCTTTCCCCTGACACTGCTAACAACTTGTATATCTTTCCCACCTGAGTCCTTTTCCCTTCCTTCCATTCCCTTACCAACCTCTCAAAAGCAGTGTCCTCTCTTTGCATTGCCTCTCTAACCTCCCTCTGCATAAGGAATTCACATATTGCCCGAATTTGCAACCACCACCTTTGTCCCAACCAATTCTCTAGTTTATCTCTCCTAATTCTGCCCCCTTCATCCACTAATTGCTCCAATCTTGTAACCCCCTTTCCTTTCAATTCCCTTATTATTCTGCTTAAATTTTCCTCTTTTTTGGGGTTCATTACCTGTAACGAGGCTACCTTCGAAACTCCCGGTGCCATCCTCCCTTGCCACCTTCTCCACACCTCCAAAGTGGCTCTCATTGGCCCTATCAATTTCTCCACCTCGGCTTTTCCCCATCTCCTAAAGATCAGTTCCTCCGGTCCAATTGCATTCACTTCTCTCTCCACTTTCGCCCATTTTTTGTCTTCCACCTGTAGCTCTATCAGTCTTTCTATCTGAAACGCATCTCTATATAGCTCTAGGCTTGGGATTCCCCATCCTCCTTCCTTCTCACTCGCTATCAACCATTTTTTTCTTATTCGTGGTTTCTTATCTCCTTCCACCCACTGGTTCACTTTTCTGTCCCATTCTTTTATCTTAACTCCTGAAAGAACTCCTGGCAAGGCCTGGGCTAAATACAGAAATTTAGGCAATATCATCATTTTCAGCGCTCTTATTTTTGCCATTCTCCTCAAGCTTTTGTGTTTCCAACTTTTAATCTGTTTCAGGAGTTTTTTCCAAATCTGTGCATAGTTTCCATCTACTATTTTCCCCACATTCTTATAGATCCACACTCCCAGGTATTTCATTCTTTTTATTCCTAATTTTAACCCTGTCTCTTTCCTTACCTCAATCTGTTCCCTTGGGCCTGTATTTATAAACATTATCTCCGACTTTTCCATATTCACCCTGAGCCCTGACTGCCTCTCAAACTCTCTCAGCGTTCCCTTCATTGCCTTGACCATCTCCAAAGGGGACTGGGTTAATATAATTGCATCATCCGCAAATAAGTTTAATTTCGTCTCTATCCCCCTATCCTATATCCTTTCCACGTTGTATCTTTTCTTATCTTATTCGCTAATATTTCTATTGCCAATACAAATAGCATTGGAGATAATGGGCAACCTTGTTTAGTTCCATTCAATATCCTAATCTTTTCCGTCCTGTTTCCATTAACTCTTATATACGCCAATGGAGTAGGTCTGTGATGGAGACCAGGACAGTCTCTGTCCCATGGCCTGAACGGACGCCGGACTGGAAGGGGTCTAGCCAGGTTGCATCATCCAAGAATGCCTGCAGCTGGTCCATTGCTGCCCTCTCAATTACCTTGCCCAGGTACGGTAAGTTGGACACTTGGCGGTAATTGGAAGGAGCGGCGGGGTCTAACCCTGGCTTTTTCAGCAATGGACTGACCACCGCCTCTTTAGCTCCTCTGGAAAAGCTCCTTGCTCAAGGGAGCAGTTGACTATCTTCAACAGAGGGCCTCAGAACCCCTCCGCGCAAAGCTCGAATCAGCGTTATGGCAACGATATTTGTATGAGATACTTATTGTGTTTGTAAAGAGATGGAAAAAGAAAAAAGCAAAGCAAACTTTCATGAAGATGTATGACTTTCATATCGTTTTATGAAATTAAACAGGAAAAAAAGTGTTCTGAAGAAAAGGAAGATGTGTAGCAGTAATTTAGATGCTAACCCAATTAAACTCCTGTGCATATACAGTGCGCTTTGCTTATCTGTCTCGGACAGAGTTCAGATTGGAGTCACCCGAAGTTTTTATAAAGTACAATTACAACAAGATGTGAGATAAAGAGACAATTTCTTTCTTTTGGGGGAGGAGTGTGTGTACCCATTCAATAAAGGGAAGGAAAAGAAACACGGCCAGACTCAAAGCCTGAAATTTTAAACTAATGAATAGATTTATAACAGAGAGTCATCCTATGCTGGATAGGGTTACGTTCCCTTAAATGGCACAGTTTTGGAGCTCAAAAGTCAAAGAAAATGTTGCTAAACTTGCAAACACAGAATCACACTGTGGTTGAAGGAAACAGTAAAGACGAACGTACTAATTCAAAATTATTCAAAATTATCTACAAATGTATTATATATTCACAAGTATAGCATATAAGAGAAACACAACAACCAATTAAATTTAGACCTGCCCAGCGTTCATGGTGAAGGTCTGTGTTATAAACCAGATTAAATAAATCCATACAGAACAGACAAGATGAAGGCTATTTTGAGAAAATACATACCATTCCAAATGCAAACAGGTATATCACAGATACTGGGAAAAAGTGACCCAAAGGTGGAAAGCAGAGCTAGTGATCTCTATAAGTACTAATTGTGAACAGGGCCGGTGGAAGCGTTACGCCAACTACGCAGTCACGTAGGGCGTCGCCACCTGGGAGGCGCGTCGTCACCTGGGAGGGGCGCCGCTGTGCCGCCCCGCCGTGCCACTCCACAGCTGGCCCCGCTGCCGGGCCGGGCCGCGCCACTGACTGTGCCTCTGCAGCTGGCCCCGTCGCCCGCACACTGGCTCCAAAGCGGGAGGCACACTTTGGAGCCAGTACGCATGCGCGAAAAATCTCCGTGCATGCGTACTGGCTCCAAAGCGGGCAGGGAAATCCATTTGGACTCCGCACTGAGAAGCGCGTCCTGTCTGTTACTGCAAGGGGGAGGCTTAACCTTTTCAGTCCCATGAATCGGAACGACTCTTGGGAGTGTTTTTTAAGGAGAAAGTGACGATATAATTCTGTGCTGTCATTTTTATGTCGAATTTTAGATTTATGCTCGGAGAGGGCGTCCAGTCTCTCCTATGTAAACATTATTGCAGCCGCAAATTAAGGCATAGACCACCTGATCCGAAGAACCCGTGGTAGAATCTTTCACTTTGAAAGTCCTGTTTTTGGCAGGGCTGAAAATAGTTTTGGAGCTGCCAGGAATATTTGTACAATTCAGGCTAGAACCACTGAATTGGGACCGCAAAGGCCACCTAATTCCACCCTTTGCCACACACAGCTAATTATTCACAAAAGATGTCAATCTTTTCCAAACTGAATGGTAGGTCGCGGTTAGCACAGTGAATTAAACTGCCAGCTAGAAAATCTCAGACCGGAAGGTTGGCAGTTCAAGCCATGGGTTGGGATGGCTTGAACTGCTCTTGTCATCAGCCCTAGCTTCTGCTTACCTAGCAGTTTGACAACAGAAATGTGAATAGATAACTAGGTACTGCTGTAGCGGGGAGGTAAAAGGCGCCCCTGAAGACATGCCAGCAATTCGATCAGGAAGGTGTCCATGGGCAACAGGTTCCTCAGCATGGAAAAATTGAACAACACCACCTCCCCATGGCTGAGCCAAGTACAGCCTCCAGATGCCTTGCCTATGTATTGTCTATCTTCGTTAATTGTATAATAAGTTTTCCCATATATTTATTTATTTATTATTTCAACTTATATACCACCCTTCCCAAAAAGGCTCCTCTATGACGATGAGCCTTTTTGATCTCAGACTTTCCTCTTTGATCACCATTTTTATGGTGCTTTAAAATACCTCCCCGGCCCGGGGAGAAGGGCGTCGGGGGCGGGGCCAAGAGGAAGGGGTGCCGCTGCCGCCATCCCATCACGGGTTGTGGGGCCTGCATCGGCAGACAGCCTGCCACTCCAGAGAACAATCGGAGGAGCAGCAGCTTTGGAGTGCCTGCCATCCGGGGAGGCGATCCAGGCCAGCAGCGGGAGGAGTCGGTGACCTGCAGCGGCTGATCGCCCTGGCGACCTGGAAGACTTGATCATCTTGCGGTTCGTCAGGGAGATCGCCCTGGGGGTGAGAGCGGGCGGAGGCCTGCAGCCTCTGATCGTCTGCTGCTCTGCTCTGCTGCAGCAGCCGGGTCCGCTTTCTCTTCCTCAGGGCTGGGTCCATCTTAAGATCTTTCCTCTCTTGAGGATGTCAGCCTCCATCTTGGTTTGCACCTTGTCTTATTGAATTTCATTTTATTTTATTTTAGTGGTTTTTATTATTATTTTATAATAATTTTATTATAATAATATAATAAATAATATAATTTATTTATTTATTTCTTTATTTATTTATTCCATCTTTGTATTCCGCCTCCCTGCAGGCTCGAGGGGGCGGATAACAGCATAAAATTCGGCTGGCATGTTGCCTCCATGTCGCCGTACAATAAAACAAAGATAAAAACAACAACATCATAGGTCCCGAGATTAGTTATGTCACATGTTATCGCATTCCCCGAACCAGGGTGCTGCTTACACAGATGAGTACGTTCGATTTGTTCGCCTAGCCAAAAGCCAGTCTAAACAAGGCGGTCTTGCAGGCCCTGCGAAATGGGATGAGCTCCGTGGGCGGCTCGGGCGCCGTCCGGGAGAGTTCCAGAGTACCGGAGCCACAGAGAAAGCCCTTTGCCTGGTTGTAGACAAGTGGCAGGCGCGGGGCCGATGGAATCAGGAGCAGATTAGCCTCCTCTGAATGTAGTGATCTTGGGGAATGTATGGGGCAAGGCGGTCCCTCAGGTACGCAGGCCCTTGGCCGTGTAGAGCCTTGAAGGTTAGTACCAGCACCTTGAAGGCAATTCGGTACTCAATAGGTAGCCAGTGCAGCTGCCGGAGGATGGGTGTAATGTGCTCCCTTACCGGCGTACCCGCCAGCAAGCGAGCAGCGGCATTCTGCAGCAGGTTGAGTTTCCGAATTGTCGCCAAGGGAAGGCCGACGTAGAGGGCGTTACAGTAGTCTAATCTCGAGATGACCGTCGCTTGGATCACCGTGGCAAGGTCGCCCCTGGAAAGGTAGGGTGCCAGTTGCCTAGCCTGTCGTAGGTGGAAAAATGACGCCCTGCTGGCCGCGGAGACCTGGGCCTCCATAGTCAGCAGGGGGTCCAACTGAACACCTAAGGTCTTAACAACAGGCAATGGGCTAAGCCGTTCGCCATCCAGGGTAGGCAACCGGCACTCATCCCGTCCAGGCCGACCAGGCCACAAGATCTCCGTCTTCGACGGGTTCACCTTCAGCCAGCTGGCCCGCAGCCAACCAGTCATGGCCTCTAGGCACTGATGGAAACAATCGGGTACAGTGTCCGGCCTGCCGTCCATTCTCAGCAGAAGCTGGGTGTCATCAGCGTACTGATAACACTCCAGACCAAAGTCGCGAGCCAGCTGGGCCAGGGGGCGCATATACACGTTGAATAATAAGGGGGAGAGGATGGCCCCCTGGGGGACCCCACACTCAAGTGGGAATCTCCCAGAGACCTCCCCGCCCCCCTCCACGCGTTGTCGCCGGCCCCTGAGGAAGGAGGCCACCCATTTAAGGGCGGTCCCCCCGACCCCGGCACCGGCTAAACGGTGGGTTAGCAATGCGTGGTCTACTGTGTCGAAAGCTGCTGTCAGATCTAACAAGACAAGCAGTGCCAATCCACCCTGGTCCAGCTGGCGCGGTTGGTCTGTAATGGCGACAAGCACGGTCTCCGTCCCGTGCCCAATACGGAAGCCGGACTGGAACATTTAATATAAATGTTATATTATATTAAAATTTCAATATATTATAATGTCTATATATATACTATAATATAATAATTATGATATATTATGATACTAATAATATATGAATATTTCTTGATATATTAATGTTAATATTTATGATGTGTAATATATAGTAAATATAGCAAATAAATAAATAAATAAATAAATAATGTAGATTAATATGTAGTTCAGCCTTTAGGTGCGGCCCTCCATACTATTTTTTGGCTCTCGTGTGGCTCCTTGGAAAAAATAAGTGCCCCCCCCCTGCACTAGAGTAAAGCCTTAACATTGATCTGTTAGTCCTCATTTAAGTGTAATAGAATGTAGAGATTGAGTTTAATGTGTTTTAATATATTAATATGTTGATTTTACTATTATGTGTGTTTTATACTGCTGTAAACCATCCCGAGCTTCTAGAAGTAGTAGTCTAGTAGTCGAAACAATAAATAAATAAATAAATAAATAAAGGTCACAGCGGATAGGCAACAGAAATGTCACAGCGGATAGGCAACAGAAATATAGAAGTTTAATTCCCCATCGGCCCAAAAACTCCAGTCTCTGTTCGTGTGAATAATGAAACTCTCATTCAATTCACAAGGTAAATATATAACTTTGTATTGAATTGTATTTAACAATAACTGGCAAAACATCGAAAAACAACAGCCAATCACAGCTACCTTTCTAAACATCCTTTCCTCACAGATATTAAATCCCAACTGACAAATCCCAACTGTCACTTTGTAACTGACATACCTCAAGGTTCCATTTAGCAGTCTTGAGACAGTGCCATCTGGTGTCAAACATGTCACACTGCAGGTCATCTCTAACTGCGAAAATATATCTTGTGCTGACTCATGAATTGCTATTCAAAATGCAATAATCTGACACATAATTGATGCACGCTCTCTTCCTCACCAGACTAGGAAACAAATATTTTCAACCCGGGATTAACACCTAAGTGTGGTGTTCCAGCCTAGTGGCCATAGACAGACACCGGGGGCCCAGCTGATCCCACGAGAATTTCTTCACTCCTTGTCAGACGAGCATTCAGAAGATAGGGAGGATCGCATTTCCCCGCATGATGATAATGCACCTGGTCAGGCTAATGAGCAGGAATTTGACAGGAGGGCTAGCATTAGATCCTCCTGGAAAGATTGGGCTTTGAGGAAGGGGGCGCGATGGTCTCATAGAACTTAGTTCTCTTTATTAGATTGTGCCCAGGGAATTCTAGTCAGACCTGAAGCTACGTTCAGCTTGGAAGGACTTGGGTCCTGGGTTTCGAGTTCTTGCCGGTCGCAGGAGCAGTCTTCCTTGCCTATGCAATCTTGTTTTCCATGGGACTTATGCCAGCTTTCTCTACCACGGTTTTGGAACTATTTTGAATGGCTTTTGGCTTTGGATTGAATTATTTATTTATTTATTTATTTGTCACGTTTCTATACCGCCCCTCTCAGCCCGAAGGCGACTCGGGATGTCTCTGCCCTCAATACAACACAGCAACAAGTCAACCCCCCCCCCCAGAAAAAAACATATAATAACAATTCAACAATTAAAAACATACAATTGCAGCCTCAGCGTCATGTGGAAATCAGTTTCCATCGCATCGTCGTCATTCCATATATCTCATTAAGCCTTATATTTCATCAGGAAATGCCTGCTCAAATAGCCAGGTCTTGACTTTCTTGCGAAACGTCAGGAGGGAGGGGCCGATCTGATGTCTTTAGGGAGGGGCGTTCCAAAGCCGAGGAGCCACCACTGAAAAGGCCCTGTCTCTCGTCCCCGCCAGTCGCGCCTGCGAAGAAGGCGGGACCGAGAGCAGGGCCTCTCCAGATGATCTTAAACATCTCGAGGGTTCATAGGGAGAGATGCGTTCGGACAGGTAAGTTGGACCCAAACCGTTTAGGGCTTTAAAGGCTAAAGCCAGCACTTTGAATGGTGCTCGGTAGCAAACTGGCAGCCAGTGGAGCTGGCACAACAGGGGAGTTGTGCGCTCTCTGAATGGCGCTCCTGTTATCAACCTGGCTGCTGTCCGTTGGACTAGTTGCAGCTTCCGAACAGTCTTCAAAGGCAACCCCACGTAGAGAGCATTGCAGTAATCTGTACGGGATGTAACCAGAGCATGGACCACCGTGGCCAAGTCAGATTTCTCAAGGTACGGGCGCAGCTGGCGCACAAGTTTTAACTGTCCAAATGCTCCCTGGTCACCGCCCGAAACCTGGGGTTCCAGGCTCAGCGATGAGTCCAGGATCACACCCAAACTGCGAACCTGCGTCTTCAGGGGGAGTGTAACCCCGTCCAACACAGGCTGTAACCCTATGCCCTGTTCGGCCTTTCGACTGACCAGGAGTGCCTCTGTCTTGTCTGGATTCAATTTCAATTTGTTCGCCCTCATCCAGTCCGACACAGCGGCCAAGCACCGGTTCAGGACCTGAACAGCCTCCTTAGTAGCAGGTGGGAAGGAGTGACAGAGTTGGACGTCATCTGCGTACAGATGACACCACACTCGAACTCTCGGATGACCTCCCCCAGCGGCTTCATGAAGATGTTAAACAACATGGGAAATAGTATTGAACCCTGAGGAACCCCACAAGACAATGGTTGTGGGGTTGAACAGGTGTCTCCCAATAACACCTTCTGAGATCAGCCCTCCAGAAAGGACCGGAGCCACTGCAAGACAGTACCTCAAGCCCCATCTCTGCGGCGCCCCAGAAGGCTACCCTGGTCAACGGGATCGACAGCCCCTGAGAGGTCCACCAGAACCAACAGGGACACACTCCCCTGGCAAGCTCCGGCGTAGATCATCCACTAAGGCAACCAAGGCTGTCTCGGTACCATGTCCCGGCCTAAAACCAGACTGCGCCGGATCCAGATAATCCGTGTCTTCCAAGAATACCTGGAGTTGTGAGGCCACCACATGTTCCAAGACTTTGCCCAAAAAGGGAAGATTGGAAACAGGCCGATAGTTGACGAATTGAGTGGGGTCCAGTGATGGTTTCTTCAACAGCGGTTTTATCACAGCTTGTTTTAAGCTGGCTGGAATGTAGCCTTCCCAGAGGGAGGCATTAACCACCACCGTCACCCACTCGGCCAATCCCCCTCTGGCCTCCTTTAGAAGCCAGGATGGGCAGAGGTCTAGGATGCATGTGGTCGCTCTCATCCCTCCGAGTATTTATTTATTTATTTCTTCGACTTATTAGTCACCCTTTCCCGTAGGCTCAGGGCGACTCACATTGTGAGTCGTGAACAAGTAAAATCAGGGTAAAGCAAAACACACTAAAATTGCCACAACCAGCGCGCAAGCATGGTTTGGGCATGGTTTTATATACATAAACTTAAGCACCGAATGCCTGGATGAAGAGGAGGGTCTTACAGGCCCTGCGAAATGTCAGCAGATCGGCCTGCGCTCGGACTGTGGGGGGGGAAGAGCATTCCACAGCACCGGCGGCGGCACTGAATGCCCTCCTCTGCGTTGAGGTCCGATGAACAGATCGCCGACTGGGCACCACCAGGAGGTTTTGGGACTCGGATCGCAGTGGTCGTGGTGGACTGTAATGGGAGGCGGTCCCTTAGATACACTGGCCCCAGACCATTCAAGGCCTTAAAGGTTAGAACCAACACCTTGAAGGTGATCCGGTGCTCTATCGGAAGCCAGTGCAGTTCGCGTACCACAGGCGTGATGTGGCAGCGAGATGGACAACCTGCCACCAGCCGTGCTGCTGCGTTCTGCACCAGCTTGAACTTCCGGATCACCGACAAAGGAAGGCCAATGTAGAGGGCATTACAGTAGTCTAGTCTTGAGATGACCGTGGCTTGGACCACTGTGGCTAGGTCATGGCGGGACAAGTAGGGAGCCAGCCTCCTCGCCTGTCGGAGGTGGTAGAAAGCCATTCCACTGACGATGGAGATATGCTTCTCCATCGACAGCTCGGGGTCAAGCGTGACTCCTAGGCTCTTCACCGACGGGGACGGGCGAAGTGTCGCCCGCCCAGGGTCGGAAGGGGATCCCCTGTACCCGGACGGCCCAGCCACAGGATCTCCGTCTTGTCCAGATTCACCTTCAACCTACTGGCTCGCAGCCATCCAGTGACGGCCTCAAGGCAGTGATGGAAATTATCGGTCGGAGTCAGGCTGGCCCTCCATCCCCAGAA
>JARBWK010003130.1:0-13184 GCA_030556195.1 Anolis apletophallus | reverse complement strand
AGCCCGCAAATGTCCCTCCAGCCGCAAACTCATGGCAATCACTCCGTCCAGGTTTCCTGGGAGATTGGCAATCCACATAATCTTCCTTGTAGGTCAAAATGCAGCCCCTCCAGGTATTGGGTGTGCAGGGTGTCATCATTCCAAGTCACTTGGTTGGCCAGTACCCGAAATTCTGCGATGTACTGACGCAAAGTGAGGTCCCGCTGCAGATGGCATCTCAGCTTCCTCTCGGCCAGCTCTCTATTCACGGGGTGCCTCCACGTCTCCCTAATGTGGTCCAGGAATCCTTGAACAGTGTTTACTTGTACTGCGACGGCATCGAGCAGAGTAGTAGCCCACACTGCGACCGGTCCATCTAACAAGGTGTAGACGAACGCCACTCTCTCAGCCTCATTAGCAAAGTCTGCCGCCCTAGCCACCAGGTAGGCCTGACATTGTCCACGAAAGGTGCGGGCCGCCGTGGGATCTCCAGCAAATTGAGGCGGTGGAGCCACGGGTACCTGCCCGGGGGGGGGGGGCGGATTCTGTGCCTGTTGCATTGCAAGCACTGCACCCGCGAACTGTTGCTGTACAGCCAAGAGGTCATTCTGAAGCTAGTGGTAGTGTGCCACTGTAGGAGCCCGAGCCATGGCGGCGGCGGGACCTCCCGCCGCTCCGGTTGCTGCTGCCGGGGTCTGCATCCACTTGGAAGGTTTACGAGGGGTTGATCTCTCGTCAAGCTGTTGCACCGTAGACCTGAAAGACCCCTCAGTAAACCACTTGAGACTGGCCACAGTTAAATGCTTTATTTAGAATAAATGGATAGAGCAAAGAAAATAGAGATATAGTACTTTGATGCTTCCAAGCACTAGGTATTGCAAACAATACTCCAAAAGCAATCAGGAACAAAAGGTGAGAGTCTTGATGCCCCAATGGGCTATTCCATAAATCAGTTCTTGGCACAAGGCTTGGCAAATAGAGTTCAATGGCAGGAAGGCTCAATAGCCCAGGCAAAGTTCATGAAGGCAGGATTCCAAACGTTGACGAGAGATACTACACATCTCTCAGTCCCAACTTTTATAGGTCCCAAGGCTTTGATCGTTACGACGCACCAATGCGTCGGAACGGGTTCTCAAAACAGTTCTCCGGCTGGTCTTTCTCAAGCCTCCCGCATTGGATTGGAATGCAAGCCTAATTAACACTGGCACCTGGGCAAACGGGAGTTAACCCGGCTCTGCCTTTCCCTGGTTGCTTATCGGCTCGAGATGGAACTCGGCTGGCTTTGTCCTTGAACGTAGAGTGAACTGCAGGCCTCTGTAGCTTCTGGCTTTTAGGCTTGCTGGGCCCCTCTGATACTTGGGATTTAACATGGCGTTGGTCTTGCTGAGGACCAGGGATAGGCTGGGGTGTGACAGCTACCGATAAGCTGGGCTTGCCGGTATCGTCACAAAGATTGTCCAACTGGGTCACTTCCCTGGTCGAGCTATGCTACGAGATAGCTCGACAGCCACCCCCACCACGGGTGAAGGGACGTTCAACCAGGCCAGTGGCAGCTTCTACCACCTTCCTCAGAGGGGTTCCCCTTGATGCCATCTGCAGGGCAGCCATCTGGGCCAACCCTTCGACATTCATCACCAACTACCGGGTTGATACTCTTCACAGGAGGGACGTGGCCTTCGGCCAGTCAGTCCTTACACCCCAGGTTCCCTGAGGGTTAAACGGTCAAGACCGTTAGGGCACTCCCTCGGTCGACCAAAATTGTTTCAGGGGCTCGATCTTCCCTGACCTCAGATCTATGTGTTTTCCTCTGCCCTCCTCCTATCGAGGCTGGGCCTACCAGTTATGTTCAATATGTGTGCCGTGCCGTGCCCTAGTTCCCCATGGGTCACTGTGTTTTTTGACATAAGCGCACTTTCATCCCCCTGAGGGATTGTTTACAGTTTTTTTGCACTATGTTTCCTATGTCCACTTTATTCTACTGTGAGGCCTGCGTGCCTGGCATGAATGGTGCTTGTTGCACTACATTTACAGGTGATGGGAGCCTGCCTTCCATCCCTTATTTATTACAGTTATTTATTACTATTGCCTGTTGCAATAAACTTGTTGTTTGGTTCTTAACTTTGGTCGGTTTGTTACCGCCTCCAGAACCTCAGCTTGCTAGATCTTCATATGTGTGCATTCACAGAGCCCACAAAGAAAAATGGTAGGTTACATACCTGTGACCATCTTTCTTCGAGTGGAGCTCTGTGAATCCACACTAACCCGCCCGGCCGTCCCCTCTTACACAAACCGCCCCTTCCTCATTGCCTAGGTGGTGTAGGAATGTGGTGGGCGTGCTGGGAGCCACTTTTATGCCTTCAGAGACCGCTGGGCCGGGTTACCGGCAAAACTTGGAAAATTCAAACTGGAGAAGTTTCTGTTGGAAGCCTGCTTGGCGCACAGACTTCATAAGTGTGGATTCACTTATGGTCACAGGTATGTAACCTACCATTTTGCAGTCTTTGATCTATGCCAGGACTGCCTTTTTCTGCTCCCTTCTTGCAATGAAGAATTAACTCTCTTACAAGCTTTAGAATGGCACTTAACCCTTTAAATAGGTTTAACAGTTCCCCGTCATAAATTAACATGAAAAAACTAAACTAAAAAATAGAAATCAGATGTGAAGTTCTGGCTTTCTGTAACAAATAATTTGGTCATTATTTTCTTCTTTTGTTGATTTCATTAGGCCTTGGACTAAGACAAGACTAATACTAACTAGAAGAGCCAGCATGGTGTAGTGCTTTGAGTAGAACACTTGGACAAGAGACCAGGGTTCCTGTCACCATCCTTCAAACTCAGGGGAAAGTAAAGGCAAATCTTGCAAAGAAACACAACAGTGTTGTTTTATGTGTGTTCTTGTGTGACTCCAAATTGCATGTTGACATATGACGATTCCAAGGATTTCATAGGATTTCCTTCGGCAAACAAGACTCAGATGGGGTTTTGCCTGTTCCGTCCCCTGCAGCATAACCTGGTATAACCTGACAATCTCCCTTCCAAATACTAAACAACTCCCAGAAACTTTGGTCAATGAGCAGGGATTTTGGAAGCTGAAGTCCAAAACACCTGGAAGACCAGAGTTTGATAAACAGTGCTTTAGGCTATTTAGGCCTAGGGTGTATATGTTCATGATTAGTCAAAAGTAACTGGAAGGCACACAAAAGAAAAATCTAGTTAAAGCAGGACTGGTGGCATCCCAGTTTTGGACTAAACCCCTGATCATCTCCAGCCAGAACAGTTAAGAAATGTGCCTGCAGTTAAAACTGATATTATCTTGAAGCAGAATGCATGTACTCAAAAGCCAGATTCTAAATGCATGCATTAACCAAAAATCCTGCAGAGTCAGATGTCCTGCTAGAAAAGTTACTGAGCAGGATTTGGGAATCTAGGGCAGGGCTGTCCAACTGGTGGCCCCAGGGCCATATACGGCCCCCCAACCCCTTCCCCACGGCCCCCTACCCTCCTGCAAGATATCTGCTTTTTAAGATTTTTTTTGAAAAAAATTAAAAATATTTTTTCCGAATATTTTTTTGGAATATTTTTTCCGAATATTTTTTATTTATTTTTTTCACGGCGGGGGGGGGGGTGAGGGGCGGGGCGGAGGAGCAGGCTCCCTTCCTCCTCCTTCCCTACTTCCCTCCCCCCCTCTCCCTCCCTCCCTCCTTCTCTCTCGCTCTGTACCCCCTTTCATTCCTTCCCTTTTCCACCACTTGAAAGAAAGAGGGAAGGAGAGAGTGCACCAAGCGAGAGGGGCGTGGCCAGAGCGAAAAAGGGGCGGGGCCGAGTTTGAGCGCGCGCGGGGGGGGGTGCTCATCCATTCCCTTTCCGGCTTCCTCCTCTTCTGAGGCTTCGTGCCAAGTTTGGTCCTGATCCATCATTATTTGAGTCCACAGTGCTCTCTGGATGGAGAACTACAACTCCCAAACTCAAGGTTCAGTACTTTCTGTTGCTCTCATGAGAGTTTAGGTTTGATTCAACATGGCTGAGGAATGCTTTGATTGTATTTTCCCCTTATGGCAGAAGGAGGTAGGACTGGATGGCCCTTGGAGGTCTCCTGTTCTAGGAACCCATTGTAATTATTATTATTATTATCATCATCATCATCATCATCAGAGGCTGAATGGCCATCTGTGAGGAATGCTTTGATTGTGTTTTCCCCTTATAGCAGAAGGAGATTGGACTGGATGGCCCTTGGAGGTCTCCTATTCTAGGAACCCATTGTAATTATTATTATTATTATTATTATTATCGTCATCATCATCAGAGGCTGAATGGTCATCTGTGAGGAATGCTTTGATTGTATTTTCCCCTTATGGCAGAAGGAGATTGGACTGGATGGCCCTGGATGGCCCTTGGAGGTCTCCTACTCCAGGAACCTGTTGTTGTTGTTATTATTATTATTAGCAGAGGCAGAATGGATATTATGCCTTATCATTCAGGGTTATAGGCCTGTGTGGAAGGGCCTTGGCTTCTTATTTGACTTCCTTTCCACACATCTGAATAAAATCCCATGTTATTTGCTTTAAAACCAGATTATATGAGTGTGGACTCCGATAATCCAGTTCAAAGCAGGTATTCTGGGCTATATGGCTGTGTGGAAGGGCCCTGAGTCCACACTGCAATATAATCCAGTTCAAAGCAGGTTTTGTGGGGTTTGCTGCCTGGATATTCTGAGTTATATGGCTGTGTGAAGGGCCCTGAGTCCACACTGCAATATAATCCAGTTCAAAGCAGGGACTGGGACTTGAGACTGGGATTTTGGTGTTCATCTCTATCTCCAAGTCAAAGCCCCGGTGTCCTCCACAGACACCTCCAAGGCGGGGAGGGGGCGGAGCCGGGGAGGAGGTGGAGCTGGGGGCGGGGCAGGGGTGGAGCCGGGGAGGGGGCGGAGCCGGGGGCGGAGGCAGACCCTTCGGCCCCCCCAGGTCATCAGTAACCGGAATTCTGGCCACAGGTCCGGTAGAAGTTGGACAGCCCTGATCTAGGGTGTTCTAAATATTGCTGGATTGTGTGGGTGTTTCTGTGTACCTTCAAGTCACCTGTCAATTTATGCTAACCCCATTAATTTAATGGGATTTTCTAAGGCAAGGAATACTCCAAGGTGGTTTTCAATTCTCTTGGTACTGATTGTCCTCTCTGAGACTGATGGGAACTGTAGTCAATAATCCCAAAGAACAGTTTTCTCATCACTGGCATAGATCGGATTTGCACAAAGGTTATTTTGCAGTCTTTGATCTATTCCAGGACTGCCTTTTTCTGCTCCCTTCCTGCAATGAAGTATTAACTCTCTTACAGGCTTTAGAATGGCACTTAACCCTTTAAATAGGTTTAACAGTTCCCCGTCATAAATTAACATGAAAAAACTAAATTAAAAAAATAGAAATCAGATGTGAGGTTCTGGCTTTCTGTAACAAATAATTTGGTCATTATTTGGGAGGGCTGGGGGGGGGGGGTGTCATGCCCCAGCCTGTCCCTAGCCCTCAGCAAGACCAACGCCATGTTAAATCCAAAACCTCAGAGAGGCCTGAAGGCAAGCTTCTAAAGAGGCCTCTAGTTCAAGCGTTCAAGGACAAACACAGCCCTTCTGTTTCACAGGCCGATAAGGAGGCCTGGTACCACGAAGCCGTGGAGCTTCCCAAGGGCCCAGGTGTCTTCACTAACGAGCTGACATTCCAATCTCGGCTGGGAGGGCCGGGAGGGGTGAGCTCAACCAGAGAGGCTGAGAAGACGTTCCGACGCAGCTTGCATCTTCAAGGGAAAAACCTACTTAAGCTGCTTCCCGTTGGCTCCAGGTATCTCTCGCCAACGTTCAGCTTCCATGCCAAGCCTCTACGGAACTCTGCCTGGGCCATTGGGCTTTCCAGCCTTTGGACTCTAGCTGCCAAGTGTTTGTGCCAAGAACTTATCCCGGATTTAGCCCATTGGGGCATCAAGACTCTTTTACATTTTATTCTTGTTTTGCCTATGGACTATTGCTTTGCAATACTTGGACGCTTGGGAGCATCAATGGACTAAATACTATCTTCTTCTTTTCACTTATTCTAAATAAAGCTTTTAATCACGGCTGGTCTCAAGTGGTTTACTGAGGGATCCTTCAGATCTAAGGTGCAACAATCTCAGCTGGTGTTCCAGTTCTCTTTGTTGTAGTCTTTCATAATTTTTTTCCATTTTTTCATTTTTAATATTCATACTTTCCATTTTCTTTTGAATCTTAGTTTGAGTTTTCTCTAATTTTTTATTTTTGTCCTTTAAGGCTCCCTTCCTCCTCCTCCTCCTTCCCTCCCTCCCCCCCGCCAATCGGCACGCTTGCGACCGCCTGCTGCTGCTGCATGAGGCCTAGCGCGACCTTGCTGAGGGTAAAGCGGGTTTTGGTACTTTCCGTGCAAAAAGTACAGTCAGAGAGTGATGCTACATGCGTGTAGAGCTTTGAAAAGTGGGTTCTTGTGCCAAGAATCAGGCAGGCACTTGCAATGTGAAAATAACACTGTGATTGATGCTTTTGATGCACTCTGTGCCTAACTTGAGATAACATAGGCTTAGATTGGATGGAACAGTACAGGTTGTGCTATGGGCAAACTTAATGCGAATTGAGACAGCACTGCGCATGACAGAGAGTCTGGCCCCCTCCGTTGCTGGCACGGAGCCTGGAAGTCAATGTTTCAAACTTGGGAACATCAGAGACTTAGCACCGATAGCTGTACTGTGAGAAAGACTAACAAGAAATGACTATTGTTCTCATTTAGAGGTGTAACTTTGAGATGTGATGCAAATGGAAATGCAATGTTTATTGGATTAATGAGATGTCATGTAAACAACAGTAATCACCAGCCAATTATGATTGTTTTTATCCATGAAGAAGGGGTGGGCTTAACTGAAATGCCTCCATTGGGGTATAAATGTCTTTGTATTGAAAGTGACGGGGTCTTTTGCCCCTGATTGCAGCGTGTTCTGCTGGCAGAAGCCCACCAGCTGGTGCCAGAAATAAACCTGTTTGATTTTTCACCTACTTCACAGTTGTCGTGAGTTTTCCCTCATCCTTGTACCCGCACGTTCAGGTAGCTTGATAAAGTTAACTTGATACTCGGAGTTCCATAACTCCTTGATTTGGCTGCTTCATTTGGTGACCCCGACGTGATGGTAAAAGGTATTTAGACGGGTCTGTGGTGAGGAAAAACAAGCACGGTCCCCATTGAGGACAGCGCCCGCTCCCAGGCAAGTAAGGTGAGACGATTCAGGAGGGCTGCGCTAGGGGCCCACCTTTTTGTCCAGATTTTTTTTTCATGACCGGCGGCCTGATTCGCCCCACACGAACGCCTGTGGACATGGGAGAGACTGCAACTAAAGTTGTAGGTGAACTCAAAGCCAGAAGAAGGAAGTCCAGGGGGCAGTTTGGAAGCAGCCCCTTGAGTGCCGGCAAGTGTAAAGTCCGGGGACACCGTAACTAGGTGCCCAGCCGTTGTGGGCTAGCAAACCGGCACAAGCGCGCAGAGAGTCGGAGGCGACGTCAGGTCCGTTCGCCAAGAGCCGACGCAAATCGAGTGGTGACGCGGGAGGCGAGACGCGAGTCCCGGGGTCTTCAGGAATCGGCAAGTATTAGTTTCTTTCAAGCACTTAACACTGAGGGAACACACATTGGGGTGGGGGGAGAGCACTGAAGTGGGGTTTGATCTTAGGCCAGAGAGAGATGGGGAGTGCAGGATCAAAGCAGAAGAAAGAGACCCTTTGCAATGTGTGTTAGATAACTGGGACAGGTTTTGCCTGTTGGCAGTGGAAGGAAACCCCCAAGAGATGAAATCTTTTGAACTTAGCAATCTGTGCACAGAGGTTTGGCCGTCCGTCCGTGAGATCGGCTGGCCAAACACAGGGACCTGGGATTGGGATAAGTGTCAACAACTTGAGGATTATTGTTTCGCAGTCCATCCAAACGACCAGTGGGTTTATTCACCAATGTGGGAACGCATGGTCGCTGAGGGGGTTTGGTGGGCTGGGCCAAAGATCCGTGGAAAGAAAGGGTGCTTTGTAAACAGAAAGGTAGAGAGAAAGCCTCCGGTGTTGCCGGCGGAGCTAGAAGACCTTCCCCCCTTAAGGAGAAGACAGAGAGAGAGACAAATTGCCCCAACCGGAGCGTGGGGAGCAGCCACTGCGCCTCGCGCTACGCCAGTTTGAGTGCCCCTGTTCAAGCTCCAGCCATGTCCCCACCCCTGCGACAGGCTCGGCCGTCCAGCAGACGTCAACGGCCGTGACGCAATCTGAGGCGGTCCCGGCTGTTCCTACTGCGCCAATCCCGTCTGTCCCCGCCTCACCGCTCCCGGCAAGCCCAGAGTTTCTTCCTGTTCCCGTTGCGCCAATTTCAACTCCAGTAAATTCCCCAATGACTTTCCAATTCGAATTAGGGAGCCAGGCAAATGCGGGTTCAAGCGGGACGTTTCCGTCTGCTAGAGCAGCGTCCCCATCCCGCGCTGGCCCCCATTTCAGCCACCAGCAATAGTGACATACCCTGTTCCCCGGTCAGAAAGGACCCCGTATTGTGAGGAACCGCCTGATTATCAGGCCCCTCTCTCCCTGAATATTAATTACCCCTGGTAGAAGAAGACAAGAGAGAGAGAGAGAGATAGAGAATGATAGAAGGCAGAGAAGAAGGACCAACCTCTAATGCTGACAGGATGATAGTGTCCCCAAGGCAGAGAGGAGATGATGAGTGCCCCGAAGCAGCAGGGAGGTTGATTGCGCGACCCCCAAAAGTGCAACGGAGCAGCTCCTTTGAATCCACAAGAGCGATAGAGTGCTCGCCGGATTTAAAGCGCAGACACAGTGGGAGACGAGCCGCCTCTCCACTGAGAACCAGAAGTAAAACCAGGGGGCAGGAAGCAAGGGAAGAAGAGGAGGTGGAGAGAGGGGCATTAGAGTGTCCTATAAGACAGGTCCCACTACTGGACGTACACAACAGGGTCCAACAAGCCTATCAAATAGTCCCGTTCTCAAGTTCGGACATTTTTAATTGGAAACATAATACCCCCCCCCCATATTCTGAGCAACCTCGTGCTATGGGGGATCTTTTGGAAGGAATTATGGCTACCCATGATCCCACCTGGTGGGATTGTAAACAGCTGTTAAATGCCCTGTTCACTGCGGCAGAGAGAAGGTGCATCATCAATCAGGCCAGATTGATAGCTCAAGAGGGACATGGGCAGATGGAAGCTGTTGCATTTGGGAGTGCTAGGTTCCCAGTGGAACAGGATCCAGGATGGGATCCGAATCATGTGGATCAGAGAGACAGAATTAGAGACTATCAGCAAATTCTCTTAAAAGCCATCAGAAAAGGTCCACCCCGGCCTTCCAGTATCCAAAAGATACAAGGAGTCCAACAGGACAAAGTTGAGACGCCTGCTGCTTTTCTCGAGCGTTTGGAGGAAGCTTACAGAAAATATAGCCCTTACAACCTAGAACAGAATGATGGGAGGGTTGCTCTCACACAATCCTTCATCTCTCAGTCATCCCCAGACATCAGAAAGAAAATACAGAAACAGCCAGGGTTTTTGGGCAAGAATTTAACTGAACTGTTGGCTATTGCTGATCAAGTGTTTATGGCCAGGGAGCAGGTGGAAGAAGAGAAGAAGGATAGGAAGAAGAGAGAGGGATATAGAGTTTTGGTGAGCATGTTTGAGGAGAGATCAGCCAGAGGAAGAGGAAATGGTCGTGGCAGAGGGTCAGGAAGAGGAAACAGTGGAGGACAGTTTAAATTGGGTCGAAATCAGTGTGCTCGTTGCAAAAAAGAGGGCCACTGGCAAAAAGACTGTGTGGAGGAAATGTCAGAGGAAAGTGATGCTAGTACCAAAAGAGTCAAAATTCCAGCCAGAGGATCAGGAAAAGCTAGAGGTAGAGGCAGAGGAAGTTATAGGCCTTATGAGAAGGCGGTTATGGCTGCTGCCTTGCCAGCAGCCGCCGCAGAGGAGGACGGGGAGTGGGCAGAGGAATGTTGAAAGATTCGCAGGGCTTTTCTGTTACTTGACCCAGAGGAGCCTTTGATTGCCGTAGATGTGGAAGGTCAACGTGTAAAGTTCCTAGTAGACACCGGCGCGGACAAGTCTGTAGTGAACAAGAAATTAGCACCCCCTAGTGGTCAGCACATCAAGGTTGTTGGAGTGACAGGAAAGCCACAGAAATGTCCTTTGTTACAGCAAAGAAAGTGCAACATTGCTGGGAGAGAGGTGATACATAAGTTACTGTATGTCCCAGATTGTCCAATCCCTCTACTTGGGAGAGACATTCTGGCGAAGATAAGGGCAAGGTTGGAATTTTTGGAATCAGGCCAGTTGGAACTTACAGTCCCACAGCAAGAAGAATACAGATTGTTTAGATTGCAACAAGTTAGAAAGAAAGATACAGTTTGGTGCTGGGAACGGACTCCCAGGGTTTGGGCGGAAGATAATGAACCAGGAATGGCGATAAATGTTGCCCCTGTGGTGGTAGAGATAAGAACTGGTCAGCTTCCCGTGAGAAAGGCCCAGTACCCTATCAGTAGAGATGCTGTGGAAGGAATCCAAGAAGAGTTACAAAGATTGTTACATCATGGGATTATTGTGTATTGTGAGTCAGCTTGGAATTCGGCCCTCCTTCCTGTTCGTAAATCAGATGGAAAGTTTCGCATTGTGCAAGACCTTAGGGCTGTCAATCAAGCTACAGTGACATTAACCCCTGTTGTCCCAAATCCATATATAATGATGAGTCTAATACCAAGTACAGCTGCTTGGTTCTCTGTATTAGACTTACGTGATGCTTTCTTCTGCATTAGGCTAGCTCCTATCTCACAACCTATCTTTGCCTTCCAATGGGAGACCCCAAAGGGAGGACAAAGACGTCAAGCAACTTGGTGTAGATTGCCCAAGGTTATAAGAATTCCCCTACCATTTTTGGCCAGGCCTTAGCTAAGGACTTGTCAGATTTTGAAATTCCAGAGACTGAAGGTGTGTGGCTTCAATATGTGGATGACCTGTTGGTCAGTACAAAGACTAAAGAAGGGTGTGAGCATTACACTCTAGAACTGTTGAAAGTGTTGGAAGAGAAAGGGTACAAAGTGTCCAAAAAGAAAGCACAGTTGTGTCAAAAGAAAGTTAAATACTTAGGCTTTGGCTTGACTCAAGGGAGCAAAGTGTTGGAAGTTGAGAGAAAGGAAGTCATTTGTGCTATTCCAACCCCCAAAGACAGAAGACAGACAAGAGAGTTTCTAGGAACCACTTCTTATGTAAGACATTGGATTCCTAATTATGCTGTCATTGCAAAGCCATTGTATCAGGCCACCAGAGGAAGTAATAAAGATCCTTTTGAGTGGACAGAAGATTGTGACCAAGCTTTCCAGATGCTGAAGGAAGCTGTAATCTCACCACCTGCGCTGGGCCTGCCAGATTTAGACAAACAGTTCTATCTCTTTGCTGCAGAAAGAGATGGGACTGCGATAGGGGTTTTGGCACAGTATTTAGGTACATGGCAACGCCCTGTAGCTTATTTGTCCAAGCAGTTAGACACAGTAGCCAGGGGGCTTCCCCCTTGTTTGAGGGCTGTTGCAGCTGCGGTGGATTTAATCAGAGAAGCCACCAAGCTCACCCTAGGGAAAGCACTCACCGTGAGGGTCCCCCATCATGTAAAAGCACTGTTAGATTCAAAGGGTTCGCGTTGGCTGACAAATGAGCGACTGACTAAGTATGAGGGTGTTTTGTGTAATAACCCCTCATTACCTTGGAGATGTGTCCCATGTTAAATCCTGCAACACTTTTACCCAGCCCTTCAGATCCCTCACAACATGACTGCATTGAGACAATGGACTTGGTTTATTCCAGTAGGCCCGATTTGCGTGATTTCCCTTGGGAACAGGTAGATTTAACCCTATACACGGATGGATCTAGTTTCATAAGAGAGGGAGTGCGTTATGCCGGCTATGCTGTTGTCACCTGGGAGGATGGGGTTCTTGAAGCGGAACCTTGCCTCCTGGGTCTTCGGCCCAACTGGCTGAGCTGATTGCACTGACTCGTGCTTTGAAACTGGCCAAAGGGCAAAGGGTTAATATCTATACTGATTCTCGTTTTGCGTTTTTAACGCTTCATTGCCATGGGGCATTGTGGAGGGAAAGAGGCTTTTTGACTTCTGCTGGAAAGGCGGTCAAATATGCAGATGCGATGTTGGATTTGTTGGATGCTGTTTGGCTCCCTAGTAAAGTGGCTTTGATGCACTGTAAATCACATCAAAAAGGTAATGACCCGGTGGTTCAGGGAAATAGGCTAGCGGATCTGACTGCCAAAGAAGTAGCTACTCAGAAATACACACCTGTAATGTTAAATCTCACTGACTCAGAGCCCAAAGTGGAGAAATGCAACTACACTAGAGAGGAGGAGGAGTGGGCTTTGAGTGAGGGTGGAGAATGGGAAGAAAGTTTCATAAAAATGCCAGACAACCGCGTATTTGTTCCTAAGACAAAAGCGTGGCACATAGTACAGTTTTACCATGAGAATACACACCTAGGGAAAAGCGCCCTGGCAGCGCTCCTAGAAAGACAGATGTTCATCAACGGGCTGCACAGCTTAACGTCCTTGGCTGCGCAGAGATGCTGGACATGTGCAAAGAACAACCCAAGAGAGGGGCCTTTGAAAGCGCCTGGGATACAGTATCAAAGGAATTGACCCTTTGAAGTGTTAGTGACAGACTTTACAGAAATGCCAATGAGTGGAGGCTTCCACTATTTGCTGCTTTTTGTGGATTCTTACACGGGTTGGATTGAAGCTTTTCCTACACGCACGGAGAAATCAGCTGAGGTAGTGAAAGGCCTCATGAAAGACATTATTCCTAGATTCGGCATGCCTTTGCAGATAGGCTCAGATAACGGGCCAGCGTACGTGCACCACGTGGTCCAGGGACTGTGCAAACTGTTAGGGATCACGTGGCGTCTTCATTGTGCGTACCACCCGCAGTCTTCTGCCAGGGCAGAAAGAGCCAATCGGACTTTGAAAAACTGTTTAGCAAAGATTTGCCAAGAGACTAAGTTGAACTGGAGGATGGCGTTACCTCTAGCCCTCCTGAGGGTCAGATGTACCCCTCATAAGAAGACAGGCTTGTCACCTTTTGAGCGTTTGTATGGCAGGCCTCCATTGAACTTAAAAACTATGTGTGGACTGACT
>JARBWK010003129.1:0-13186 GCA_030556195.1 Anolis apletophallus | reverse complement strand
GGAGGGAGGCGTGTCCCGCTCCTGGCCCCCCTCCGCCAGGCTTTGGAACCGGGCGGGAGGCGGGAGCCCGGGAGGAGGGGGGGGCCTGGGAGGGGGAGGCGTGTCCGCCTCTGGCCCCGCCCCCGCCAGGCTTTGGAACCGGGCGGGAGGCGGGAGCCCGGGAGGAGGGGAGGGGCTTGGGGGGGAGGCGTGTCCCGCCTCCTGGCCCCGCCCGCCAGGCTTTGGAACCGGGCGGGAGGCGGGAGCCCGGAGGAGGGGGGGCTTGGGAGGGCGTTCCGCCTCCTGGCCCCCCCTCCGCCAGGCTTTGGAACCGGGCGGGAGGCGGGGGGAGGGGGGAGCCCGGGCGGAGGGGGCTTGGGAGGGGGGAGGCGTGTCCCGCCTCCTGGCCCCGCCCCTCCGCCAGGCTTTGGAACCGGGCGGGGAGGCGGGAGCCCGGGAGGAGGGGGGAGGGGCTTGGGAGGGGGGAGGCGTGTCCCGCCTCCTGGCCCCGCCCGCCAGGCTTTGGAACCGGGCGGGAGGCGGGAGCCCGGGGGGAGGGCTTGGGAGGGGGGCGTGTCCCGCCTCCTGGCCCCGCCCCGCCAGGCTTTGGAACGGGCGGGAGGCGGGAGCCCGGAGGAGGGGGGTGGGGCTTGGTTGGGGGAGGCGTGTCCCGCCTCCTGGCCCCGCCCCTCCGCCAGGCTTTGGAACCGGGCGGGAGGCGGGAGCCCGGGAGGAGGGGGGGGGCTTGGGAGGGGAGGCGTGTCCCGCCTCCTGGCCCCGCCCCGCCAGGCTTTGGAACTGGCGGGGAGGCGGGAGCCCGGGAGGAGGGGGGGAGGGGCTTGGGAGGGGGAGGCGTGTCCCGCCTCTGGCCCCGCCCCTCCGCCAGGCTTTGGAACCGGGCGGGGGAGGCGGGAGCCCGGGAGGAGGGGGAGGGGCTTGGGAGGGGGAGGCGTGTCCGCCTCCTGGCCCCGCCTCCGCCAGGCTTTGGAACCGGGCGGGAGGCGGGAGCCCGGGAGGAGGGGAGGGGCTTGGGAGGGGGGGAGTGTCCGCCTCCTGGCCCCGCCCCGCCAGGCTTTGGAACCGGGCGGGAGGCGGGAGCCCGGGAGGAGGGGGAGGGGCTTGGGAGGGGGAGGCGTGTCGCGGTGGCAGGGGGTGGCGGGGGAGGTGGGAGGGGCTGGGGAGGAGGGGAGGTTTCCCTCCTCCTTCCAGGTCCCCGCCGCTTCCTAAGGAGGCGGAGGAGGCGCTCTGGCTGCCATGTGCGAACGTTGGCAATTTTTGGGGATCGTTTTTGGGGTGCTGGGAGGGGCGTAGGTCCGGTTTTTTTGCTGTTGTCTGTAGCGAGTGTAATGGTCCAGTAGGCTGCCAAGTTTGGTGCTTCTGCGACTTATAGTTTCTTTGTCTATAACCATCTTTGCACGACCACGTCTCCTTTATATATATAGATATATATATATATATGTATATGTATCTGTATCTGTATCTGTATACCTTTATAAAACGGAATGTTTGTATGTGTGTATGTATGTGTGTATGTGTGTATGCGGAGGGCGGAAGGGCGGATATGTGGCAGCTATTTGCATAAAGTCCTTTGATTGGACAGCCTCGCCACTCCAAAATTCTAAGGCACCAGACAGAGGGCATTGATAGCCACTGATTAGCCAGCAACCCAGAATCCAGGCCTCTACATTCAAACAACAGGATTTCTTTCCACTGAGGGAAAAAGCCAGCAACCCAGAATCCAGGCCTCTACATTCAAACAACAGGATTTCTTTCCACTGAGGGGAAAAAGCCAGCAACCCAGAATCCAGGCCTCTACATTCAAACAACAGGATTTCTTCCCACTGAGGGGGAAAAGCCAGCAACCCAGAATCCAGGCCTCTACATTCAAACAACAGGATTTCTTCCCACTGAGGGGGAAGAAGCCAGCAACCCAGAATCCAGGCCTCTACATTCAAACAACAGGATTTCTTCCCACTGAGGGGAAAAAAGCCAGCAACCCAGAATCCAGGCCTCTCCATGCAAACAACAGGATTTCTTCCCACTGAGGGAAAAAGCCAGCAACCCAGAATCCAGGCCTCTACATTCAAACAACAGGATTTCTTCCCACTGAGGGAAAAAAAGCCAGCATCCCAGAATCCAGGCCTCTACATTCAAACAACAGGATTTCTTCCCACTGAGGGGAAAAAGCCAGCAACCCAGAATCCAGGCCTCTACATTCAAACAACAGGATTTCTTCCCACTGACGGGAAAAAAGCCAGCATCCCAGAATCCAGGCCTCTACATTCAAACAACAGGATTTCTTCCCACTGAGGGGGAAAAAAGCCAGCAACCCAGAATCCAGGCCTCTGCATTCAAACAACAGGATTTCTTCCCACTGAGGGGAAAAGCCAGCAACCCAGAATCCAGGCCTCTACATTCAAACAACAGGATTTCTTCCCACTGAGGGGGAAAGCCAGCATCCCAGAATCCAGGCCTCTACATTCAAACAACAGGATTTCTTCCCACTGAGGGGAAAAAGCCAGCATCCCAGAATCCAGGCCTCTACATTCAAACAACAGGATTTCTTCCCACTGAGGGGAAAAAGCCAGCATCCCAGAATCCAGGCCTCTACATTCAAACAACAGGATTTCTTCCCACTGAGGGGAAAAGCCAGCATCCCAGAATCCAGGCCTCTACATTCAAACAACAGGATTTCTTCCCACTGAGGGAAAAAAGCCAGCAACCCAGAATCCAGGCCTCTACATTCAAACAACAGGATTTCTTCCCACTGAGGGGAAAATGCACCATCAACATTCCCTCCCCACTTGGCTCTGTGAAAACAAAATGGATTCCTGTATTCTCCTCCCCCTCAGCTTTTTAGAAAACGGCTGCCTGCCATGCACCCTTTTAAAGTTACCAATAGCAGGCCATAACATTACAGGCCCCAAAATAGAGTTTAGGGCAGGATGGCCGACGAATGATGGGATTTGCATCCCAATTCACTTCCCAGAAAACATTGTAGCCCCTACAAATCCCTTCTCCCAGATAGGCCCAAAAGAGGCATCCATCTTCCCTCTTCAACACAGTGTGAGAGAAAGGCAGCTTCTGACAGAATCTTTAGAACAGGCACTGTCACTCTACAAGGTAAGGCCCTACTTCACTCAAAAGACACAAGAAAAAACAATAAATACCTTTCTCTAATGCCTTTTAATGCTTATATAAATAATTCTGGCCCAAAGCCCCCTCACTCAGCCTCATTGGACCTTACTGCTAATTCCATGCAGGCCTTTTCCATTTTTTTAACTCCTTTCTGTTTTACACACGTATACTTTCACAGGCCAGGGCGGATATGTGGCAGCCACTTTCACAGGCCAGGGCGGATATGTGGCAGCCACTTTCACAGGCCAGGGCGGATATGTGGCAGCCACTTTCACAGGCCAGGGCGGATATGTGGCAGCCACTTTCACAGGCCAGGGCGGATATGTGGCAGCCACTTTCACAGGCCAGGGCGGATATGTGGCAGCCACTTTCACAGGCCACAGCGACCAGCGGGTGATGGACCTGCACCAAACTTGGTACACATAACCCCCTATGACATGACCCACGTATTATGGGATTTGTAGTACTTTCCAAGACTTTGGTTCCCACAGACCACTGAGGCCACCAAAAAGGACCAATACAGACCACACTCAGCACACACAGCCCCCATGACCCACTCTACATCCTGGTGCAGTTCGGAGGAGGGTGGGCCATGGATGATGGGACTTGAAGTGCCTCTACTCACTTCCCAAGTCCGCTGCAACCCTCATCCAATCACTGATCGAGACCAAACTTGCCATACATAACCCCCCATGACTGCCTTCACGTCCTGGTGAGGTTTGGGGGGAGGACTGACACTGGATGATGGGATTTGTAGTACTTTTACACCCCTCTGTTCCCACAGACCACTGTGGCCCCCAACAAACACCGAGAAAGTCCACACTTGGCACACAGAGCCCCAGTGACCCACTCTACATCCTACTGAAGTTTGGAGGGGACAGAACATGGATGATGGGACTTGCAGTACCTTCCCTCACTTCCCAATCCTGCTACAAACCTAATCCAATGACTGATCAACACCAAATCTGGCACACAGAGCCCTCATGACCCACTCTACAGCCTGGTGCAGTTTACTGTGAGACGGACCACGGATGATGGGACTTGAAGTACCTTCACTCACTTCCGAAAAACAATGCATCCCTCATCCATTCACCAATACAGACCAAACTTAGCACACAGAGCCCCCATGACCCAATCTACATCCTACTACACTTTGGGGGGGGCCGGGACACACAGAGATGATGGGACTTGCACTACCTTCAGTAATTTCATGATACCACTGCAACTCCCAATAATGATGGATCAAGACTAAACTTGGCACACAGAGCCCCCATGACCCACTCTACATCCTGCTGCACTTCTCAAATGACCCGGGCAGGGCCGGGTCCCCAAGCTAGTGTATATATATACATACACTCCACTTGCCTCACTGCCAACAGAATCTCTGAGTGTGTCATAGAATCCTAGAGTTGGAAGAGTCCTCGAGGGCCATCCAGTCCAACCCCCTGCGAAGAAACAGGAAAATCAGTCAGAGTATCCCTGACAGATGGCCAAAGAAGGAGCCTCCACCACACCCCAGGGCAGAAAGTTCCACTCATGTACAACTCTAACAATCAGGAAGTTCTTCCTAATGTTCTGATGGAATCTCCTATCTAGGAGTTTGAAGCCATTGTTCCGCGTCCTAGTCTCCAGGGCAACGGAAAACAAGCTTGCTCCCTCCTCCCTATAACTTCCTCTCAATATATTTATACATGCCTATTATTTCTCCTCTCAGCCTTCTCTTCTTCAGGCTAAACATGCCTAGCTCTTTAAGCCGCTCCTCATAGCACTTGTTCTCCAGACCCTTGATCATGTTAGTCACCTTCCTCTGGACACATTCCAGCTAGTCAACATCTCCCCGGAGGCTCGGGTGGTTTATATATGAGATAGAAGGAATACAACATAATACTGTATATAAGAACAAGAACTTATTTGGTTTTGTTTTAATTTTATTGTATTACGTTTTAATTCTGTGCTCACTCGGATTGTCCCTTTGTCAGCCACCTTGAGTCCCTTCGAGGAGATGGAAGTGGGGTATAAAAATAAAATAATAATTGTTGTTATTCTCTTCCAGATGCAAATCCTCCCACCAAAAGCCCTCCTCCGCTATGATTGGCTGGCCTCTGACCCAAGGGGAGGGGTGTTTTTGAGACTCCCAAGTGAGGAGGGAAGTGTAGGCATGCTCGGTGCATGGCAGCGTGGTGCACAAGTGCGGGGTGAGGGAGAGTGTGCAAGGCTGGAGGGAGGCTCTTGCCAGCAAGTCCCTTCAATGCATGGCGGTTCTGTGTGAGAAGTTTGGCCCAGTGCTATCATTGGTGGGGTTCAGAATGCTCTTTGATTGTAGGCAAACTATAAATCCCAGCAACTACAAATGCCAAGGCCTATTTCCCCCAAACTCCACTTGTGACCACATTTGCTCTCCTTCTCTAGACACCTTCCATCTTGTTCCATCTTGCATTGCTAGATCCGTCATTTCCAAAGTGGGCGCTACCGCTCCCTGGGGTGCACTGGAGCGATCCTGGTGGGCGGTGATGGCCACCTGGGTTGGCCCCACCCCCTCCAAAATGGCTGCCAACCAAACAGCTCCTGCTCGGGACGGACTCACGCTGCTGCTGTCCTGTGCCACCCTCTTCTCGCCCCCTTCGAGGCCTCCGCCGCTGGTGGAAGCCTCGAAAGAGGGTGAGAGAAGCATGGGGCAGTGGCAGCAGCCAGGCCCGGATTACCCATAAGGCCACCCGAGGCCATGGCCTCGGGCGGCATGTTTGGGGGGGGCAGCGGATCCGGACCCCAATTTTTTTAAAAAATCCCCCCAAAAAATTACCAAAAAAAGGGCACATGCGCGGCTGCCCCCTCCCTTTGCTCTGCTCCCCAGGTCTGCTTTAGGAGGGAGGGAGGATTGGCTCCGCTCCTTACTCCGCCCCCCGGCTCCGCCCCTCCCCGCCTCCTCGCCGGAATGAAGGAAGGAGGGTGAGGCGAGGAGGAGAAAGAGGCGCCCTCCCGCCACGCGTCCTGCGCGCCGCCCACCCCTTTTCGGCGGGGCTGGCGCGACACACAAGGGAGAAGGGGCAGCAGCGGGACTCCTCTCTGCCTCCTCCCTGGCATGGCGTCACCAGGCAGGGAGGAGGCGAAGCCGCGCCGCCGCCCCTCCTCCCTTGCGTGGCGTGGCGACCCAAGGGAGGAACGGCGGCGGCGCGGCTTCTCTCCGCCTCCTGGCTTGGCGCCGCCAGGCAGGAGAAGGAGGCGGAGAGAAGTCGCGCTGCTGGCCTCCCTCCCTTGCGTCCGTCACGCCACGCAAGGGGGAGGGGTGGCGGCGCAGCTTGCCTCCTCCTCCCTGCCTGGCGACGCCACGCCAAGGAGGAGGCAGAGAGGAGTCGCGCCAGCCCCGCCGAATGCGCCTCTTTCTCCTCCTCACCCCACCCTCCTTCCTTCAATCCGGCGAGGAGGGGCGGAGCCGGGGGCGGGGAGGGGCGGAGGCAGACCCTTTGGCCTAGGGCGGCAAAAGGGCCTGATCCGGGCCTGGCAGCAGCAAACCTTGTCTTTGCCCTTCTTCTCTGGGCTCTTCTTCCTCCTCCTCTCCATTTGGGGACCTGCAAACGCAGAAGAGGAGCAGGAGGAATACTCTTGAGAAGGAGGGCAGGCCTCGCTGCTGTGCCCTACGTCGTGCTTTTCTCGCCGCTCTTTGAGGCCTCCGAAGCCTCGAAGAGTGACAAGAGGAGCACAGGGCGTCCCTCATCCTTTCCTCTGTGCTCTTCTTCCTCCTCCTCTCCGGTCTCTTCCACCAGCGCCTCCAAACAGGGATGAGAGGAGGGCAGGCCGTGCTGCTGTGCTTTTCCCTCCACCCTTTGAAGAATCCACCACAACCTACGTATCGGGTATTTCACAGCGCTCCCAGATTGATTGAGAACTACATCTCTCCTAAATCACTGTGAATTTCTCCCAAACCTCTCCAGAATGTTCTGTTGGTCATGGGAGTTCTATATCCCAAATTTGGTTCAATTCCGTTTTGTTGGTGTTCAGAATGCTCTTTGATGGCAGGTGAACTATAACTCCCAAGTAACTGCAACTCCCAAATGTCTGGATCTATTTTCCCTAAAGTCCACCAGTGTTCAAATTTAGGCATAATGAGTACTCATGCTAAGTTTGGTCCAGATCCATAGGGGTCTCAGTTCTCTCCAGATGTAGATGAACTACATCTCCCCTAAATCACTGCCAATTCCTCCCAACGTTCTCCAGTATTTTCTGTTGGTCATGGGAGTTCTGTGTGCCAAGTTTGGTCCAGTTCTGTAATTTGTGGGGGATCTCAGTGGTCTATGGAATTCTGGATGTAGGTGAACTACAACTCCCAAACTCAAGCTCAATGCCCACCAAACCCTTTTTTTCTGTTGGTAGTGGGGGTTCTGTGTGCCAAGTTTAGTTCAGTTCCATCGTTGGTGGAGCGCAGAATGCTCCTTGATTGTAGGTGAACTATAAATCCCAGCAACTATAATTCCCAAATGTCAAGGTCTATTTTCCCCAAACTCCACCAGTGTTCACACTTGGGCATATTGAGTTTCTGTGCCAGGTTTGGTCCAGATCCATCATTGTTTGAGTCCAAAGTGCATTCTGGATGTAGGAGAACTACAACTCCCAAACTCAAGCTTAATGCCCATCAAACCCTTTTTTTTCTGTTGTAGTGGGGGCTTTAGTTGAATTCCATCATTGGTGGGCTTCAAGGGGCTCCTTGATTCTAGGTGAACTATAAATCCCAGCAACTACAATTCCCAAATTTAAGGTCTATTTTCCCCAAACTCCACCAGTGTTGACACTTGGATATATTGAGTTTCTGTGCCAGGTTTGGTCCAGATCCATCATTGTTTGAGTCCAAAGTGCATTCTGGATGTAGGTGAACTACAACTCCCAAACTCAAGCTTAATGCCCATCAAACCCTTTTTTTGTTGTAGTGGGGGGTTTAGTTGAATTCCATCATTGGTGGGCTTCAAGGGGCTCCTTGATTCTAGGTGAACTATAAATCCCAGCAACTACAATTCCCAAATTTAAGGTCTATTTTCCCCAAACTCCACCAATGTTGACACTTGGATATATTGAGTTTTTGTGCCAGGTTTGGTCCAGATCCATCATTGTTTGAGTCCAAAGTGCATTCTGGATGTAGGAGAACTACAACTCCCAAACTCAAGCTTAATGCCCACCAAACCCTTTTTCTGTTGTAGTGGGGGGTTTAGTTGAATTCCATCATTGGTGGGCTTCAAGGGGCTCCTTGATTCTAGGTGAACTATAAATCCCAGCAACTACAATCCCCAAATTTAAGGTCTATTTTCCCCAAACTCCACCAATGTTGACACTTGGATATATTGAGTTTTTGTGCCAGGTTTGGTCCAGATCCATCATTGTTTGAGTCCAAAGTGCATTCTGGATGTAGGAGAACTACAACTCCCAAACTCAAGCTCAATGCCCACCAAACCCTTTTTGTCTGTTGGTAGTGGGGGTTCTCTGTGCCAAGTTTGGGCCAAATTCTCTCGTTGGTGGAGCTCAGAATGCTCCTTGATTGTAGGTGAACTACAAATCCCAGCAACTACAACTCCCAAATGACAAGACCCTACCAGGAAGGTTGAGAAAGGCCCCTTGAAGTACCTTCTGTCCTCATTCCAGGCAGGCCACAGGCACTCCTGCTGCTCTCCCACTCCGGAAATGGGCTGAAGGGAATGACGTCGCCCGCCCCCGCCCCCTCATTAGCATCCCTTTCCCGTCCGAGGAGGCCTCAGCGCCTTGGACTCCACCTCCCAGGATGCCTGCCCGCCCACCGAAGCAGCCGAGGCTTCTGGGAATTGGAGTCCACACAAAGGCCTGTCTCCTGGTGACGTCACTTTCAGAAGGGTGGGACAGAGCTGTCCTTTTGAACTCTCTTGGCGGGAAGGAGAGGCCCAGGAGAGGAAGAGCCAAGGGAAGAGGGAGTATCCTTGGAGGTGGGATTCTGGGCAGGGAGGGAAGGAAGGGAAGGGAAGGGAAGGAAGGGAGGAGCCTTTCCTCCTTTCCCTGTAAATAAATAAACCGCTTGCTGCAAATATCTATCTAATCTATGTATATAATAAAAGTCAGTGTTTGCGGGCGGGCGGTGGGTGGTGCGACCGAGCGAATATGTGCCAGCGTTTCGATTGGCTGCAACTGTGGGATTATTTGCATAAATGGCTGTGACTGGTCAGCCTCCCAACATTCCAACACAGCACAGAGAGGGAAGGGAAGGGCCTGAGGCTGGAGTTGAAGTTAGCCAGTTGACAGTTTTTTCTGTTGGAAGTGGAATGTTCAGTACCTTCACCCAATACACTTCTAAGGTGACTCAGAGGGAAAGCAAAAGGCCTCAGGCAATGACGGATCAGGACCAAACATGGCAAACAGGGGACCAATGGCCCACTTCAACACCTGGTGTGGTTTAGGGCAGGATGGGCCACGAATGATGGGATTTGCAGTACCTTCGCCTCATTCACTTCCCAAACAACACTGCAGCCCCTATACATCACAGGCCAGGCCCAAAATTGACAGCAAGGCTTCCTTAGCTTGTTTTTCCTGACTAGGCCTCAGCTCATGGGATATTGTTAGGCTTCCTCAACTTGATTTTCCTGACTAGGCCCCCAACAATGACAGAACAAGACCAAACTTGGCACACAGACTCCCCCCAAGATGCAGTTTGAGGAAGAATGGACCATGGATGATGGGACTTGCAGTACTTTAATTCACTTCCTTAGAGCACTGTGACCCACACCAATGACGAACTATGGCACACAATGCCTTCCTCAAATAACCCGGGCACCGCCGGGTTCCCAAGCTAGTATATCTATAAATAAATAAATTTTAGGGGAGAGGGGCCTATTATGGGGTGTCAGGAAGGAGAGGTTTGGTTAAGCCTTCCTTAACGGCAGAAAGGGCTGGATTGGGTGGCCTTGAGGGGTGCCTTCTCACCCTAGGTGTCTGTAAGCAGAGGCTGGCTGGCCCTCTGTTACGGGGAATTGCATTGTGCCTTCCCTGATGGCAGAAGGGTCTGGATTGGGTGGCTTTGAGGGGTCCTTTCCAACCCTCTGTTAGGAGGGATTGCATTGTGTCTTCCTTGGTGGCAGAAGGGTATTGTCTGGGTGGCCTTGAGGGGTCCCTTCCGACTCCAGGATTCTGTAAGCACAAGCTGCCTGGCCCTCTGTTAGGAGGGATTGCATTGTGCCTTCCTTGGTGGCAGAAGGGTCTTGTCTGAGTGGCCTTGAGGGGTCCCTTCCAACCCTAGGCTTCTGTAAGCAGAGGCAGAGTGGCCCCCTGTTAGGAGGGATTGCATTGTGCCTTCCTTGATGGCCTTGAGGGGTCCCTTCCGACTCCAGGATTCTGTAAGCACAAGCTGCCTGGCCCTCTGTGAGGAGGGATTGCATTGTGCCTTCCTTGGTGGCAGAAGGGTCTTGTCTGAGTGGCCTTGAGGGGTCCCTTCCAACCCTAGGTGTCTGTAAGCAGAGGCAAAGTGAACCTCTGTTAGGAGGGATTGCGTTGTGCATTCCTTGGTGGCAGAAGGGGGCTGGACTGGGTGGCCTTGAGGGGTCCCTTCCCACCCTAGGTGTCTGTAAGCAGAGTCGAAGTGGACCTCTGTTAGGAGGGATTGCGTTGTGCCTTCCTTGGTGGCAGAAGGGGGCTGGACTGGGTGGCCTTGAGGGGTCCCTTCCCACCCTAGGTGTCTGTAAGCAGAGTCGAAGTGGACCTCTGTTAGGAGGGATTGCGTTGTGCCTTCCTTGGTGGCAGAAGGGGGCTGGACTGGGTGGCCTTGAGGGGTCCCTTCCCACCCTAGGCGCCTGTAAGCAAAGGCTGGCTGGCCCTCTGTCAGGAAGGATTGAGTTGTGCCATCCTTGATGCAAAAGGGGGCTGGACTGGATGGCTTAGAAGGGTCCCTTCTAATTCTAGGATTCTGTAAACAGACCGGATGACCTAGACTCACTGCATCTACATCCCAGTCTCCTCACCCCAAAGGGGTCTCAGGGTGATTCACAACAAAGGCAGAATTCGTGGCCGAAGGCGGTTTGACTGGATGGTCTTGAGTGGTCCCTTCCAACTCTAGGATTCTATAAACAGAGGCTGGTTGGTCTTCTGTCGAGAGGGATTGGATTGTGCCTTCCTTGATGGCAGAAGGGGCTGGACTGGATGGCCTTGAGGGGTCCCTTCCAACTCCATGGCCCCCACTTCCTGGCCTTTTAAAGGGTCCAAGCCTCCTTGCCGCCTATATTTACACCAAAGAACCCACTGACAGGACAAACCTTTATTGGAATCAAGGCATCCTACTCCCGCACCATCCCTTTCTTCAACAGAGAGTTGAGTATTATTTTGGAGAAGTGGGGGAGATTACAAGCAGCTATAGAATAAAAGGACTGGTAGTGTAACTCCCAAACTAAGTCAACAAACTGGAAGTGGGAGGATCCAATCAGAAACGTGGATGGAAAATGGGTTTAATGGGTGTCATGATTCATACCATAAACATCAACATGGGACAGACAAAATTTAGGGGAGACTATTATGCCAGAACATTAGGCTGAGACAATCCAGGAAGCAATAAAGGACTGTTTGTACTTAGCGCATTGGACCTTTTAAAAACGATAGATAGACATTAGAACAAAAGGTTAACAGCACGATTGATGAACCCATGAATTCAGGTGGGTTTTTATTTTCAGAATGGGAGATCGGAGATTTGCATGCGGGATCTTTGGTGCAGCTGGCTGGGTGTCAGCTGCATTAAGATCACTACTGACTGAAAGGTCATGAGTTCAAAGCCAGCCCTGGTCGGAGTGAGCTTCTGACCAATTGTGTAGCTTGTTGTCGACCTGTGCAACCCGAAAGACAGTTGCATCTGTCAAGTAGGAAATTTAGGTACCACCTATGTGTGGGGAGGCTAATTTAACTATTGTACGAGGTCATAAAAAAATATCCAGCAAAGCATGCGAGCAATGCAGAAGTACTTCATCAGTGGCGCAGATGGATGGTGAAGCGACAGCTCCCCTCGTGGCCAGAAAAGTGGAATGTTATATAGCCTCTGATTGCCTGTCTATATGTGTTGTATGTCTATGGCATTGAATATTTGCCATGTATGTGTACATTGTGGGGTGAGAAGGGCGGGATATAAATACTGTAAATAATAAGAAATAATTTATATTTTATAAATCTGATAGTGTTATAATTGATATGTCTTCTGTGGGCTGTTTCTACTGTTTGTCAACAAATAAAGTACATTTGAATGAGATTCTTGTTTGAAACAATAGACTGCCCTCAATCCTGATAATGGGTTGGAATAGGTTTGATTGCAAACAAGATGGAGGGAATCTGCTACCGAGCACAATTCAAAGTGCAGGCTTTAGCTGATAAAACCCTAAACGGTTCCAGCCTAATTTACCTGCCCGAACGGATTTCCCCCTATGAACCATCTCGGGGAGGCCCTGGTCTCTGTCCCGCCTCCTTCGCAGGCATGACTGGTGGGAATGAGAAACAGGGCCTTCTCGGTGGTAGCCCCTTGGCTGTGGAACCCCTCCTCGGCGATGTTAGATCAGCCCCACCTCATGACCTTCAAAAAAGAGTAAAAACGTGGCTCTGGGACCAAGCCTTCAGAGAAGAACCATAGTGCAATAGATTAATTGGAATTATGGAATGACCTGGATTATGATTGCGGATTGCATGGTTAATAGTGATAGTAACTTTTATAATGTTTTAATGTATTTAATTTTGATTTCTAAATTTAATTTAAGTGTATTTTAATTGTATAACTATGGTTAAGGCATTGATTTTTTTCCTACCTGTAAGCCGGCTTGAGTCCCCTTCAGGGTAGAGAAAGGCGGGGATATAAATATCGTAGATAAATAAATAAATCTGGGAAGTGGGGGATAAGGTTGCCACCTGTCCCGTATTATACAGCCGTGCTGTCCAACTTCTTCCGACCCACGGGCCGGAAGAAGTGTCACCGATCACCTCGGGGGCCATCGGTGATCAGTGAGCAGGGGGCGGTGCACGCGCGTGGCGGGGCGGCGGCGCCAAGGGCAGCGCGTCACGCCAGGCCTCTGACGCGCTGCCCTTGGCGCCGCCACTGCCT